>AYEL01082015.1:0-21005 GCA_000484575.1 Olivierus martensii | reverse complement strand
TATATTTTATTCAAAGCAAAACACTTGTATTTAACTCATTACATTTTGAATTTGTATAATTTAAATTGACTATACATATTTTTGACTTTGTTTTATCAAGACAAAAGATGCAATAATCCAAGTTTTGGACTGTCATTTTTAATGTAAAACTACAATTTTATGTTGCATTAAAGAGATAATTATAGCAAAGCTTCATACATAAACACTTTGTTAAAGTTTAAAAGATAAAAGCAGTTGTCACCTAAAAAAAGATTAATATAATAATTTTCAAAAATAATGTGAAAATTTTTAATTTTTTTAAAGCATTTAAATTACTTTTAACATGGACAAATTCCAAAACATTGTAATTATTAAAAGCCGTAAAAAGATGAATTTTGAAATATGTTGCTACTGTTTCCTTCACAAGAAAAAATAGTAAATAGACTAATAAATATATAAATATTAACAAGAGGTTTAAATATTTGTACCTTTATTTTAACACACGTATTTAATAATTTTTGTTTCTTATATCAAAAAATAATGGTAACTAACTTATTGTTTTCGATGGAGTATAATCGGTGTCACGAAAATACAAGCTGCAAAGTTTGACATGCTTCGATATGGTATTTTTCCTGTTTAAATAGCAATACTGGCATGCTTCGATACGGTCTTTCCTGTTTTAATAGCAATAATCCATGCTTTTTTTATATTGCCTATTTAGGGAATGAATGAAACTTAAGTCCTTTATTTTTTTGTGTTGCTATTGCATTGAGGAACGCAACAATTATACGGCATTTATGCTTCTCTATGATGACAGCTGACTTCTAAGCCTAAGTAATACCAACGACGAAGGTGGTGCCGCCTATAGTGTAGATGGTCTATTGTGGAGTAGTATGGTTTCTTCTATAGATTGACTTGTAACCTATACATAAACAAAGTGCTTAAAAATATCTTATCCCTTGAGTCATTTTGGCTCATCTTGCTATAAATAGAGCTTAGCTAGCCTAATTACCTTTCCTAAATTGCCCACATAATCATGAAAATCTTGAAGTGCTTTTTTTAGTTATAAAATTAAATTCTGATTTGAATTTTCCCAGTTAATTTAATAAATAGATATGTAACTTGATACTAGATAGATTCTTTATGCCAATTGCTTTATGCTATACAGTTCATTAATATCGTTTGTCACTTATAAAGTGCCATATTTGCAAAATGTAATTATAGAATATCTTAATTTAAATATAATTATGATTGTATACAACGATCTCTGAAGATGAAGTTATTCCATCTATAATCTATTGACTTCATCTTTATAGATTCGTTAAAAAAAAACTAAAATTTGAAATTAAATAATTATCAAAATTTATCGTTTGAATTAATGCACAAATATACCGTATAATCGCAATTTTTTATGATGATAGAAAATTCTCAAAAAAATGTGCAAGAATAATGGAGATCAATGACGTTTTTGCGAAACTTATATAATTAGTGAAAAGTTGTCTATGATAGCCTTAAAATTTTGGATAAGTAGCTATTCCCATCATATCTTGCATGTAGTTTTGTAAAATTTTAAGGTAGAAAAATAATGTTAAAAAAAAAATTTCTGCTCCAAGAGTTCGAATTTCGATCAAAATCGAATTAGATTTATGTGAATTTCAACGTCAAATTCTACAAAAATCTCCCAATAGGATCCGAATTGTTTTATGCAGACGGTGACATGCTTTTTGCAAATATTGCAAACGCGCTTAACGAGATAAATATTTTTAATAATAAACAAGAATTCCAAATGTACAAAGTATCTCTTGGTTTACTAAGGTTACTGTGATCATAAAAACCGTTAAATGAAAATTCATAAATCAGAAATTCATTTCTCAGTAATTCCAATGTAAAATTTTTTAATTGGGTCCTGGATTCCAGAAAGTCATTGCATTTTACCTATTGATGATAAAGCACTTCCAAGAAACTTCATCCTTGTAATTTTTTGTTTGTTTTTCATATTTCGAAACAAGAAGTCAAGCTGCCAGGTTGGAGAATACGGGAGATGGACAAGGTTTCATTAGTACACAGAAAAGTGACTGTTTCTTAGCAAAAGCATTAATATAAATATAATTATGTATACTATATAATTCAATAGTTTACGATAAATATCTATTTCGGCTATTGCCATGTGAGTTTGAATTTCAGAACTAGTGTTGAATATCGAACATCGATGTTTTTTTCTGTTTATGTAGTAGAATTGATGTTTAGGTTAAGTAATATTACGGACGAGTTCCAAATCTCAACAGACTAATCAGTGATGAGTTAATCAGACAAGTTTCTTGCTGATTGGTTCTGATCACTCGTCACTGATTAGTCTGTTGAGATTTGGAACTCGCCCTACATAATATTTATATAAATGAAATTTTTTTTTTATAATCGGTGATGATTTTATTTAATTTTTTAGTTTTGCATTAGGAAAATCGAACAATCCATCTGGCAAAATTGAATTTTCAATGCTTATATTTGTCACGTGAGACACTTTATCATTATCATTTAATTAATATTCGAAATGCTTTCGGTTATTTTAATTTCAAAGTATTTATGCCTTTGTATCTCAGTAGTATGCCTCCGAAAACCTTACTGTGGCAACATTTTGCTAAAAATAAAAATAATCCTGTAACTTGGATGTATTATTCAAAAGAACTAAAAACTAGTGGTAACACCACGAATTTAAGGTGTCATCTTGAAAGCAAACATTCACAACTTCTTGGAGTTCAGAAAGAATTGCAGGAGGAAGGAAAATGTTATCAAGACACTGACGAAGCACCATCATCACAATCTCTCCCAGGAAAACAAAAATGTTATCAAGACACTGACGAAGCATCATCATCACAATCTCTCCCAGGAAAACAAAGAAAAATTTCTGGGGCGTTTAGAAGCATTGAGGAGTTCAAATCGGCTGAATCAGAAGAAAATAAGGTAAATCAAGCTCTTATATTTATGGTGTGTAAAGACAATAAGCCATTGAGTATTTGGATCGTGAAGGTTTTCAACATTTCGTAAAGACAATAGCATCTTCGTACAAAATTCCTTCTCGACCAACGATTAAAATTTCCAATAAATATAGTAATATGGTATCCATAGTCAAACAAAAAATTTGCTTATTAACTACTGATTTATGGACAGACATCCAGGAGTTACATTAACTTGACTGTCCACTTTATAATTAACAAAATTCTTTCTCGACCAACGATTAAAATTTCCAATAAATATAGTAATATGGTATCCATTGTCAAACAAAAACTTTGCTTATTAACTACTGATTTATGGACAGACAACCAGGAGTTACATTAACTTGACTGTGCACTTTATAATTAAGAAAAATAAACTATGCAATGTAGCATTGGATATTTTTATATTGGAAGAATGGTATACTATTACAATGCACAAAAAAAATAACATCGATGTTTTTGGGACCGATCATCGATGTTATTTTTTCGATGGTTTTATCGATGTTCAACACTAAAGCAGTTGATAAAATACTGGAAATAGATGAAGAATATGTCAATGCAGCTGTTATTTACAATGCACAAAAAAAAAATAACATCGATGTTACTTTTCGATGGTTTTATCGATGTTCAATACTATTCAGGACCGTTAAGTGTCAAGTGATCTTCGCATTTAAGTCTAATAAGGCAATAAACTTGCCAATCATTGGCTTTATTTATTTGTTAAAAATTTTCATCGAATATTGTCTGAAATGTGTGTAATTCTCAAAATTCTTCATTATATTAAATTATTGGGAAAAATAAATTTTCTGGAAGTTAGTATTGATATTTTCAATTTTATTAATTAAAAATTCATTAATTATAAATTTTATTATAAGTAAGTATTTTAATAAAACTAATAGACACAAGATACGTAATGATTTAAATTAGTAAATTAAGATTAGATCAGATTAGAAATATTCCAATATGATTACAAAATAGCGTCATTGGTCAAATTTATATAAATAAAAAATATATTAGAAATTTATACAGTTGGAATAATGTGTAATCATTGTTTTATAAAGTTAAACAATGTTATATATCGATAGGTTACCGGTCTGTTACCGCAATAGGTGAAAACCATTTCGGAATAGACTGTACACATATGTAACTTACAAATACAGTGGATATTTGTTCTTTAACCAAAAAAATATAGAAAATATTTTATATGTATTGTTTCTCATATTATTGACTATCATTAGCAAACAGATGATATTTATTCAGATTTAAAAAAAAAAAACATTTGAAAAATAAATCATTTTTGCTCTTTTTCAAAAACTTATTTTTAAATTTTAATAATTTAAATTTTCAATTAAATAAAAGTAAACTATAAGCCGAATAAATAAAATAAACAATTTATCTTATTCGACTTATAGTTTATTTTTATATAATATTTACAGTGACAAGACAGTACATTACAGATCTTCAATGATTTTTGTCTTTTTATGCTAATAGAACTTGTGTATTTTTTTTTGTGATTAAATTTTCTCAATATCTTCCCATACCATCTGGTTTATTTCAGAATTTGTCTTCAGGTCTTTTTTATTTTTTAATTTGTTTATAAATGATATTTTTTCTTTGTGTAACAGATTTAATAATTTTTTATTCATTATACTGATATAAAAATAGCAATGCCATTTGTTGAATTAAAAAAAAAAAAAAAAAAAAAAAAAAAAAAAAAAAAAAAAAAAAAAAAAAAAAAAAAAAAAAAAAAAAATATCTTCATTTCTTATTTTCTAATTGTAATTTTTCTATTAATTATACTAAATCTTCTGTTTTTCCTTTTCTCTTATTAAAAGTAGTAATCATGAATAATTTTTAGATGATCTTATTAAAAAAAATTCTATCATTGAATTAAGTATTATGTTCCAATTGTAAATTTGATTTTCATATTTATTATATTGTTAAAAAACTTTTCTTAATGTGGGCTATATAATTCATTTTTCTCATAATAGTAAAAAATTTTCTTCTATTAAAACTATTAATTACATCATTAAACTTAGGTAGAATATTGTTCTCCTGTATTGAACTTTTAGAATTCGTATTAATGATGATAAAATATTTCAAAATATATTCAATTTTAAGATTATTTTAAGAATTAACTTTATTGAATATCATAGATGTGAGTATGAAATCTGATTACTTAATTGCTCTTTATCTGACAGATTATTTTCTAATTTTAAATTTTTTTAATAATAATAATAGTTATGTTTTAGATAAATTTAATAATCCTTATTCTACTAGACATTTTACTATTATGATAATTTTTTTTCATGTACTAAAATTTGTTCTGATTCTGTTTTTTGTTATATTAAGTAGTTTAACTGCTCTATTTTTTAATTTATATTGTGTTCTTTTTACTCTCTATATTTTTATTTTTTCAATTATTAAATAAAATTGAATTTACAGAAGTTGGATATAATCTCTCCCCAACTTATATAAATTTTACTTTATGTAAAATATTTTTCAAAATTTTTTTATATATTTTTCAGATAGAGCATAAACATCTATATTTTGTAAGTTACATGTTAGAATATGTCATTTTAAATTACAAAATATATTATTTGATTTATGTTTCTATATATTGATTGTTGGTATTACTGGTATAATATCATTCCATCTGGCATTGCTTCTCTTTCAGTCAAGGAACAATATGGTTTGTTATAATGGCATATAAGTGCAATCAGTTAGTTATACAATCCTAACCTCCGTATTCACCAAGTGTCAATTCGCAGATCATATAAATTTGGATCGAATTGTAAACTCCGATTATTTTTCTTTCGTAAGAATAGCTTCAATTTGTTGATTTATATCACGTGACTTTATGCGTGTTTTTTGATGCACAAAGATTGTAATTTTGCATGTGTTTTTCAACATGGAGGTCGGAACCTTTTTCAAGAATTAATCCGTCAATGAGGACAAGTTTAATTACCACTCGCAGTTGGAGATTAACTCTCGAAATTTGTTGTGGTGAATACGAAAAATGGGAGTGATCTTGGATCCGAGTATTAATTCACGTAAAATTTGACTTGTGTAAATTTCCAAAAAATGTAACTCTTATATAAGTAAGGGAATGGCTGTGTGTATATATATATATATGTGTATGTGTATATATATATATAAACTGAGGAATACCTATATTTTGATCATTGATGTAGGTACAGGTAAGCAATGATGTGTAAAATAGAAATAGAAAAGCAGACGAGATTTGAAATGGAATGCTTATAATGGCAATGAATAAATTGCATCAAGATTGCATTGATAGGCATTCATAAGGAGTAAGCAGTTCCTTAAAAATGCTTAATGTTGTTGCTTAAATCAAATGTCTGCCATTTTGAAGCATGTTGTAATTGTCACCTTATAGTTGCTTATACCTATCATGTTATGATAGAAAAGGCAAAAAACAAAGACTAAAAATGATTTTATTTCATTTCATTTTGAAAGAAATGAAGGCTTATAAGATCATGCTCATATGTCTGTTTCCCCTATTTAATAACTTTTGAACTAATTAGTAGATTTTCATGAAATTTTGTAATGTTCTATCATTAAAGGATATCTCTCTACCATAGCCTTTAATCCTATAAAGATCAATTAATCCTATAGAATAGAATTTTATTTTAATCTCAATTTTAGTTGATATTATTGTGAATAGATGGCACTAAGTATTAACAGATACAGTGGGTGATCAGTTAACGAATAGTTCGGATAATGAACAAATCGGATAACGAACACTTTTTTGAAAGATTTTTATGTTTGGTTAACGAACACATGTTCGGATAATGAACACTTCACAGAACAAACTGTGGGACCTGCGGACTCACCGAATGACAGATCAGCAGGATGGCTGCATGGTAAAGCTGTGGCTTACCATTCTGGAGGATCCGGGGTCCGACTCCTCCAATTTTTAGGAGGGATCTGGGACCAGATAATTGAAACCCATCCTCTAATCTTCTGGTTGACCCCATCATGGGTATTGGTTAGCCTGTGATGATGGCCACTCTATAAGTGGCCGCCGCCAGATAAAAATATTCCATGAGCATATTTCGGCTTAATTAACCTAACGGAATGACTGGTTTAGGCCTTGTGCGTTCCTGGACCTATGGGTAAAGATGGAAGAACAGTGGTTTTTCCCGATTAAAATGAATTCGGAGACAACTTAAAAGAAATAAAAGATTCATTAAAGAAGGTAAGATAGAAATTTTTACAATTTTTTGGTGTTAGAATGACACCCATACTAGATTGTCAATAGGTTGAGGATCTCTACCACGACAATGCTATTAATCACTTCCGAAAAATCCTGAAAATCTCTACCACGACAATGCTATTAATCACTTCCAAAAAATCCTGAAGGGGAGAGAAAAGTTTTTAATGGCACCCATACCAGGTTGAGGTCAATAGGCTTGGGGATCTCTGCCCTTAGAATGGCACCCATACTAGGTTGAAATCAATAGGCTTGGGAATCTCTATCCAGAATGGCACCCATACCAGATTTAGGTCAATAGGCTTGGGGATCTCTATCACTGGCACCCATACCAAGTTAAGGTCAATAAGATTAGAGATCTCTAACACAGGAATGGCATCCATACCAGGTTAAGGTCAATAGATTTGGGGATCTCTATCATGACAATGCTATTAATCACTTCCGAAAAATCCCAAAGGAGAGCGAAAAGCAATCGATATTGGGCAGATTCTTTATCAGAAAATAAACATAATAGATAAAAATGCAAGACTATATATGTATATATTATTGTTATTACATATACAAGGTAAATAAACATTTGTAAGAAATTATATAATTTTTTATTTATGATTTTTTGGGTCTCTGGAACGAATTAATCAATGGTAAATCGATGATCGGTTAATGAACAATTCGGATAACGAACATTTTCTTGGAACGGATTATGTTCGTTAACTGATCACCCACTGTAATGGGTGATCAGTTACCTGATTTCTTAACTAAAAAACCAACTGTCATCAATATCTATCCTAATGACATCAGTTTCAATTTGAGATCATGATGTAAAAATGGATGATGTTACAAAACACATACTTTGACATCATAGTGATTTAACAATGAGTGATCATGATAGCTATGCTGGTTAAATCAACATTAAAATTGGATGCATAAAACCAGTAGATTTATAGAGTTTATATTATATATATATTTTAATCTTTAGTAATATATATATATAAAAATTCTAGAAAGTGGATAAATCTATCTTTTAGTTGTGATGAATTTGTCATTTTTATTATTGTTTAAGTCGATATTATTAGTAATAGAAGTCAATATAATTTTTTAATAAAAATATTTTGTTTAGCATTTACTGTCAGGTTTTCAGTTTTGTAGAAAATACAGAAAATCATTTTTAAATCTTGCCATTTTACACTTTTTGTAAATTGTAAACTTTAAAAATGACTATTTAAAATTTCTTTTAGGGATACAGCAGGTCAAGAAAGATTTCATACAATCACCACATCTTATTACAGAGGTGCAATGGGAATAATGCTAGTTTATGACATTACCAATCCAAAGAGTTATGACAATATTGCTAAATGGTTACGAAATATAGATGAAGCAAGTATCTTTTATATATTAATTCATGCTTTTATATTATTCTTAAAGTTCAAAATTAATTCTTTTGAATTATTTTAGCAAAATAATATTTGTTAGCTTAATTTTAATTTTGTTAATATTTGATGCTATTATTGAATTTTTTCTTTTCAAAATAGATCAAAATCTATAAAACACTTTGATGTAGAACTCTTTAAATTTTTTGTATATATATATATATGTTATCGGACAAACCCGAATTCAGGAAATACTAGAATTGCCTAGTCAAAATGAGAACATCCTAACGCATGTCGGACGTTCTAGTATTTCTTAAGCCGAACTTGAATTTCTTATTCAAAGTTCAGAATTTCTAGTTTTTCCTAGTCAAAACCCAAAGCGGCAAACACAAAGTATTGTATATCTAAATTACGTTTGTACAAAAAAAATAACATTTTGTGTAATTCTAAATGTCACAAAAGCCTATCTTACAAAAATAAATAACAGGTACCTAGTTAGGTTTTTTTATTTTTGTATTTGCGGTAATACCGTGAATACAAAAATTATTGATTAATTGATTAAAAACGTTATTATAATGAACATTTTTATTACTTGATAGAAAATAACAATTTCATTGTTATTTTCTGTCGAGAAAATAAAATAAGACAAAGTGAAAACAAAGCTAACTCTCGTTCATTATTTACACGGTTGACTTTAAAGAACTGAAATTGCCATTTTTTTTATTTTTACAGACAAATATTTTAATATTTTTATTAGTCGAAGTTCAACAAAAATATGAAGTAAAAAATTTTTAAAGTTGAAAAACATATATAGTTGCAATTAAGTGTTTAAATTATATATTAGTTTATTAGTTTGGTTTCTGTTCTTTGAGATTTGTTCCAATTAAGTGGAATCCACTGTATATTTCAAAGCATTCATAAATTTATTTCAACTTTTTACAAACTGATTTAAACCTTGTGCAAATTGATTTAATTCTTTTGCAAATATATTTAAATGTTTTTCATATACATTCAAACTTTTGTCTATGAACACTAACAAAATGGTGAGAGAGAATAGTGAATAAATGAGTATAATATTGATATATGGAAATAAATTTATTTTCAAATTAATATGAATTTTAATGAGAAAAATATATACAGATATTAATATATATTAAATTTAGTGCAGTTGTTGGCTAGTAGCTATGGTTGATAACAAAAGAAACATGTCCATAATGTAATTGGCACAATCCTGGGAAGTAATACTATATATAATGCATTTCTTATGGAAGACATACTTAACTCAATTTCGTGTTCAAGAAGCTATTCTCTGATTTTCATAAGAATAATTTTGGGCTCTTTCTCAACTGCTGCTTCTATTAGGTGAAGGACATCGGGATTAAGTAGTTTTGGCCTGTTTCCTCATGGTCCATTGTTTAGCACGTCAAAATTATCCCTTCTATATTTCTAATTATGCTTTTCCTGTATTCCATTTTATGCCTGATTTTGACACTGCCTTCTTTACAGAAAAACCTTCTTCATACAATTTGACAAGCAGTTTCTTTTTCTCCATAGAAATAGTCTCATATTTTCTATGCCTTTCTCCAACTCTCGTTGAGCAACAGAAGAGTTCGGAGAACTTGAATCATTGCCACTTGTGTTATATATATATATAAGTTGGTTTAAATTTTATACCCAAAGTCACAGTCGGGGAATAGACAAACAGACTTGTGCATTATAAGGTATTGCTTTTCCATCGATTGATTGTTTTGCATAAAGTTTAAATAAATTTGTAAAAGGTTTAAATATATTTGTAAATGGGTTAAACAAATTTGCAAATGGGTTAAACAAATTTGCAAATGGGTTAAATAAATTCCCAAAAGGTTGAAATAAATATGCAAATGTTATAAAAAATGAAAGTGGGTACATGAAGCTTGGAAAAAAGGGAAAAGCAAAGGAGAGTTTGCTATATTATACAAGGAATTAGTGGATGATGGAATGAAATTTTTTGATTATTTTAGAATGTCTGAAGATTATATACTCTAAAAAAATTATCAAGGGGACTAATATCAGGTTAAATCAATACTGAGTTCAATAAATTTGAATAAGTTTTAAATTGACTAAGAATCCCCCAAAAATTTGTCTAGTAAGCAGATAAAAACTAACCCAACAATCTAGATGTACATATAGGAAGGGGGGGCTTTCTCAGCTTTATCACTGTGACCACCAATGGTTTATTGTGCACAACCCAACAATTTAAGAATAAATCAAATAATATGTTATGTTGACAAATAAATTCAATCAATTGTTCACCATTTATTTCTGTAGCAGCATTTCCTTCCTCACAACACGTCAGTGAAAAAGTAAAAATATCATTGATGATGTATATTACTTTCATGGTACAGACACTGAACTGATACTGAAAGCAAAAATACGACACTGTGCCGGACTTGTCTGAACATTAGAAACAAAGGAATGGTAATTTAGGTCACTGACACTTACGAAAGTTGTCGGAACTGAGCGGATAAATCACTGACATGTATGAATTGACCCTAATTCCTTCTTTGCCAGATTATATCAAATAGTTTTGCATTTTGTAATAGTATTGCATATTGTCAAACTGACAAATGTTGAAAATTTGAAAATGAAAATTCCTTCTATGTTTTATAATGAAAAATAATGAAATGAGGGTTTCTGATGTCCTATATCAATTTTAACCTGAAAATGGTGAAATGCAATATATTAAAATTTAATTAAAATATTAATTAAATAGAGTACAGTATTTCTATGCAAAGTAATCCCTTACAATGTTGAAGAATTGACAATTCTTCAACATTGAAACAAACAAAAAAAAAAGACAACCATTAGGACATTCTCATTTTGACTAGGAAATTCTAATATTTCCTGAATTCGGGTTTGGCCTGTAACACACATATATTTATTTGAAACTTTAGAGGAAACTTTTAGTTCATTTAATGATTTGGTTATTAAATGTTAAGTACTTATTTCTATATTTAAAATTTTATATACTGTATATAAAATTTATTTAATTTTATTAATGTTTGGTTAATGACATCTTTCAGCATGCAAATGAAGATGTAGAAAAAATGCTTTTAGGTAATAAATGTGACAGAGATAATGAAAGAATGATCCGGAAAGAAAGAGGAGAAACAGTAGGTTTTTAAAATTTTATGTAATTTTTTATTAAATGAAAGACAAATTATTATATATCAAAAATATTTAATCTATATTACAGATAGCAAGGGAACATGGAATACGATTTTTAGAAACAAGTGCAAAAGCAAATATTAATATTGAACAAGCTTTCACAGAATTAGCAGAAGCTATATTAAATAAAGTAAGCTTTTCATTTTAATAAATTTATTTTTAATATTAAATTTTAAATGATAAATTTTTTTTAATTTAATAAATTACTTGAAATTTAATTTTATCCCAAAATTTTATAAATTTCAGTTTTTAAAACATTTTATAAATAAGAACTTTGAAGCCATCCCATTACACTCACAAAAATGCACACAAAAACAAAGCTCTAAACAGGATAAATACTTTATTAACAGAAATATTTTCAAATTTTTCAGTAGGTCAATCTCAACTGCAATGAATAAGAGCTTTGATTTTGTGTGCATTTTTATTTTATAAATATATATATATAACAGATTTGACATAGGAAATGTTTAATATACAAATCGACATAAATTAATATCAATTTATATAATTTTAGTACAAAAGAAATCACACTATAAACATTCCATACAATATGAACAGTAAAGTTACTGTCATATTATATGAAAATTTATAGCATTAAACTTAATCTGATGCTTCCAATCAGAAGAACTGATAACATTAGACTATAAGTTTAAATGATATAAAATTGATTATTCCAAAAAATTCTGACATCTATTGTCAAAATTATAAAATAATGAGAGAGAACAATAAAATTATGTTTATAAATGAGTCATCTCTAGATATAAGATATATATCATATTATATTGTAGCCCATAGCGTTCATAGAATTTTATATAAAATGTTATGTTAAATTGATAGGATTGGAGAAAGAATTGTTGAAGTTAGGAACATAGGAACTGGTGTTTGTATCTTCCTTATTGAGGAAGAAATGGACATTGATGAAGTAGTTTTGTGTCATATAATTTACTCATATTATTTGTGCATTCAGTCTCTCTATGTGCATTGTTTTCCTGAAATAACAAGATGTGAAGTTTTTTAAAGTTAGGTTAAGTTTGTCGGAGTTTAATGGCACAAAGGCCTAATGGCCAAACTGCACCAGACATAGGAGTAAATTTTTAAATTTTGTTATATGCAATGACTAAAAAAATCACAAAACTTAAGTTTTGAATAACTAAAAATTTTTCAGAGATTAAATTTTTTTAATATTGAGTCTACTGTATGCTTAAAAAAATTTGAAATAATTCATTTATAATGTGTTAGTTTACATTTTTCCAATAATGCATCAGATATTTGCTATTACTGTTTCAATGTTTAAGACTTTAAAATTAATATCGTTTTATCCAAAGCATTGACACAGCTGTTAAGAGATTTATGAATTGTTATGCAAAATTGAAAATATTGAAAAATTCTTCAATTGTAAAAATGCTGAATCTCAAATTTAATCTTCATATAATTTATCAAGGCACATAATTACAATGACATGAAAAATTTGGCTGTTCTATTGAGGAGTAAGCTTGCAATTGTATACTTTATTATTTTTCATAACACATAAAATGAATAATTTTAATTAGTTTCATAATAATATAGTATTCCAGTAAATGTGATATTTGAAATTTATAGTAAATGAAATTAATTGATAAACATTTTCCAATTAAAGAAGTTCTTGTTAGGGACAATTCAACCAAAATTGATTACATGAGCAATTTGCAGGCATTGAAATTCACAATATCAGATGTGCAAATTCCAATATATCTTGAAGAAAACTTTTCAATTCAGACAATAAAAAAGACAAACTTATTACTTTGTGAATGTTTTGTAGGTTATGAATGTCATAATAACCTCTTGAAAACAGGTTGTTTTTTAATTAAGCTTAATTAATATGCAAAAAATATATAAAAATTAAAATTGTGAAATCTCAGTTTTCATCAAAATCTTTTGACATTTTCAAAGTTTATTGCATTTTTTTTTTTTTTTTTTTTTTTTTTTTTTTTTTTTTTTTTTTTTTTTTACTGTTTCTAATAATACAAGCACTTTTTTGGAATTTTCATTACATATATGAGATCGAAGAAAACATGATTTTTTTCACATAAAATTTTAGTCATCCAACAAAGTAGTTATTTTTAAATAGCAACAAATCCTCTGAATAAAATGAGCCATGAATAAAAAAATTTAGTTGAAATTTTCAAAAAATTTTTTATAAAAAGCCATGAATTATGTAACTTTTATTGAATGAAGTTACATCAAATAGTTAAAATAATTACCTGAAATTATTGAAATTCTGTCATTTTTATTAATATTTCATATTTATTAACATGTTCTTACTTCATTTCCACAATTTTTAGCAATATTTTTTTAGGATTGTTTGATATAAATAAAAAAAATTTGTAACATATATGAAAATGATCTTGTCTTGTATATAAACATTTATAATATATTTTATGTTCCTCTAATTAGACTGCAGATAGTTTATTGTAGCACTGCATCCAGTACCACTCACTGACATGCCAAGTAGACTTGGCTGCAATTTTCCAGGAAACAAATGGCTGCTGTAAACCAATAAAAGTGTCATGCCCTTTTAAATGACCTGAAAGTATTTACATTTTGTTTTTTGCCATTTTCTCCTAAATTTTGCTGAAATTGAAACAAAAAATAAACTAAAAATATATCTTGATTGTTTATTTTAACAGAATTAACCAATATTTTGCTATTATCTGTTATAAAATGCTGAAAATTAAAAAATATATCTCATTTTATGAAAAATTTATTTTTTTTTTTTTTTTAATTTCAAAAATATTTATCAAATCTCATAATTGGAATAACTTTGACAGATTAGACCAGTGGTCGACAACTTTTTCAGACTTACAGCCTACAGTTGATATTTTTTATAATCAGGCTGCAAATATTTAATTAAGAGAAAATATTAAGTGATAAAATATTTGTCATCAATTTTTAATATAGCCATCTTAAAAAATACAGAAATATTTAAAAACAAGATATGAAACAAACATGAAAATAAAACTGAATGAAAAATTATCATGCAAAAATTAAAATAATATAGTTTATGTATTGCAATATGTTTGTCTCTTTGTTTAATGTGACTTTTGTGGTGGTTTTTCTGTAGCCAAATTATTTATGTCCACTTTATAACCTGAGGTGCGAGGTTGCCTTTGTTATCTCCACTCCTGATGACTAATGTGAAGTTGCATAGCAATATCAAAAAGTATAAGTATAAACTTATTTTTAATTTTACTATTCATTTTATAAAATGCATTATTCAAATAATTCAACATATGGTCCACATGCCATTTAAATTTGGTTAAATTTTTATGGATTGCCAAAAATGCACATATGGGCTGCATGTAGCCCAATGGCCACTAGTTCCTGACCTCTGAATTAGACTATAAAATTGACAAAATAGGATAAAAAAATCCAAATTCTATTGAGCTGTTCAAATATAAACAATGTTTGTTTGCATGTAATCTTATTAAAAATATATTTTGGCAAATGAAAAAATTTAGGAACCACCATCAAAAATTTGTATTTTCAATTAATACACACCAAAAAAAACTGATTTTCAAAAGTTTATTAAAAAAATCAGGGTTGAATTTTTTAATCTTTTTTTTTTATTATTATTATTTTTTTTCATTCCACTTAACATCCATTCATGTCAAAGGCACTGAACCGGTTAAAGGATAACGAGAGAGAAAGAGAACTAACAAGACTATTAAACTATAGACAGACAAAACTGTAAATAAATCAAAAACATAAACTTTAAATAGCTATTTTTCAAATTATATCTAATAGTATAATTTGAAAAACATATTTTAAAGAAACCTCTTTAATTTTGGACTTAATCTACTAGTTTTATTCAGTAGTGGGATTCAAATAATTTAACAACTGGTTTGCTTCCCAAATGATCATTTTAAGTATAAAAAAAAACAATAAACCAAAAAGTAGTTTATTATTTCAAAGGTATAACGAGTTTTATGAAATGAATAAATAAATATCACAAGCATAGTTTGTCTAATTTTTTTCATCTTTGGACGAAGTGCACATTACTATTTGTGCTTAGAATACATTGTGTAAATGAATGTTAAAAAAGAGTAAGGAATCTAAATTTGTGATTTCCACATTGGGCAGCTACCCAGGTGCTCACCTTAGAGAGAATTCTGATTACAAGTGACATTTTAACAACCAGTTTGTTGAACTCAACAAAAAATAGGTGATATCAGTTCTTCCAAACCTGTGCGAACCACTGAATCCCACCACTGACTTTATTGATACAACCATTCCCCAACTTATGTAAGGTTATGTTTCTTATAACTTTATGCAAGTCATATTTTATGCAAATTGCAAAAATACATTTTTAACAAAAATTATTAAAAACTCCCAAAACTAAATGACTACAATAATTGCACCTATATAACATTATGGCATCATATTGTTCCCTGACTGAAAATAAGATGCTGCATGGAGTGATATCATAATGTTGCAAACCAATATGTTTGGACTTGTAACTTACAAATACAATAAGTATTTATGCTATATATCTTAAAAAATTTTTAAATTTATAGAAAATATTTTACATAAAATCAAATTTGCATTAGTTGTTTATTATGTAAGTTGAAGATAGTTGTATATTGCTTTTATTGTCCTGTTATAAATTCTATTTTATCCTTATCTTTATTAATTGGTAATATTGTAAAAGTTTGAAATTATCATCATAATAAAATTTATCTTCATATTGACAAACAAATGTTGTGTGTTTTGTATGACTTTGATATCAAGTCATTCCCAATGTTCAACAATATTAGCTATTTCAATATTCAAGGTGCATTCAAATATAAATTATAATTTATGAATTACAGAAAACATGAATTATATACAAATATTGATATCACCTCCTTTGAAATTTGTAGATATCAATGGTCAGTATCCTTTGTATTCCATATGAAAAAAAATTTTTTAGCTTGATGTGCATCCACTCTTGAACAGAGTCAATGACTTCCTCATTACATGTGAAGTTTCACCCTCTTAAGAATTCCTTTAAGGGTTCAAAGAAATGAATGTCTAATAGAGCAAGATCTGGACTATATTATGGATGCTGAAAAATAGCCCATTTCAATTTTTGAATTGTGGCTATCATGTGGGAAGTGACATGAAGATAACATTGTCTGTAAGAAGTGAAGAGAGAGGGCTGGCTTCTTTTCCTTTTGTTTCAGACTGCTATTTTAACAGGACTCAATAGAAAACTTGAATAATATTCCACATTCACTGTACATCATTCTAAAAAATCCAGATGCAAAATACCCTTCATATTTAAAAAAAAAAAATTGGTCATCTTTCCTGCCGAGATGTTCTTCATTTTCTTAAATTGAGATGATGAAGTGCAATACCATTGCATTGAAGTTATTTTTGTTTTTGGCATAAAGCCTAATGCAACCAAGTCTCATCCATGGTGACAATAGATTGTAAAAAATACTTACCTTCTTTCTCATATTTCTCCAATAATTCATGACATATCTACATTCTTGTCTGTTTGTGTTGGTTTGTTGTGCTGGGTGCAACCAACTGCAATATCAAAAAGTGTAAGTTCATTGGATTCCTTGGTTGCTAAAGCAGCCAAGGAATCCAATGAACTCATTTTGTGATATTGTAGTTGGTCCTTCATGATGCTATTCACTCTGCCAATGCTGATTATTCAAAATTGAGGCAATATCCTGAACTGTTATGCGTCAGTAATCTAAACCAACTGCATAAACTTGCTCAGCTATCCATAATTGTCGATATTCTCAAGCACAACAAATGAGGTTCATTTTAACACATTCATGGCCTCCTTTGAAAGATTTACATCAGTTATGAATGCTTATGCCAGACAGTGTAGTTCACAAAAGTGTGACTTCAATTTTTTGCAAAATTTCAGTGTTTCACTCCTTCCCTAGTAAAAAATTTGATGATGCATTTTTCCACACTTGAATGAACTTTGATTTTGCTCATTAGTGTAACTTCCAGGGAAATATAAGTTAATTGATTAATGACATGTTCAAGGTTGAGGAGATGCCAACACTTCATATGATTGTTTCAATTATTGAATATGGGCAATTATTCAGGCGTGCAATCCTAATTTTAATTTAAACATGCCTCATAGTACTCTTATGTATTGTCAAAGGAATTTGATTCTTCCAATATTCTTTTATATTAAAAGATTGTCTTTTAATTGTTGAATAGGAAAAAATTTAGCAAATTTCAGGAATCCTTTAAAAAATAATTGTCAAAAGTAACAGTTAATATTCATTGGAAACAATGTGGTCAATATATTAAAGATTAGAGTTAATTTGAAATTTTTAAATTGAATAATTTATAGAACATTTTACTATTTTAAACTGTTTATTTATATTTCTTGATAATGAATACTAAAATAGTAGTTTATTTTAAATCTTTTGAACAGAGACAATATAAAATAATAATTATTATATTTTTAGCAAATGGCTGGCAAAGAGCAGTCTGAATTTCCAGATAAAGTTCGTGTATCCCCTCCAGATAAATCTGGAGCTAAATGTTGTTAGGGTATGTATATAGAAAATTTTAATATAAAAAATAATTTATCAGATTATTTATTCTTATTATTTATGCACTTTTAGGATTCAGGATTCAATTGTCAATTATTGTGAATGGAATGCAGTTTTTTTATAGTGATTGTTTATATACTCTTAAATTATGATACTGCAATTGTACAGTTATCATGCAGATTATTAATGGAATCCATTAAAGTTGTGCCTGACAATGGAGAAGTGCTCATAGATTGTATCACTGTAAGAAATTAAAAGAAATTCTTCCTGTAAATTTTTAAAGGAATCAAGACATAAATATGGGAAAATTACTCTTTATTCAGAAAAATTAATTTCAAGTGTGCATATTCCTTTCTTATAAAATACAAAAATGAATAATTTTTTAGAATTTATTTTTCAGTATACTTATCCAGTTAGTAAATATGAAAAAAAGAACAATAAATATAAAATTTTAATTGCTATATATATACATATATTTGTTTTTATGATGTTTGAATTGCTTTTTTTATTTTAACAGATTATATTGGAATGATATAATGAGAAATTATTCATTTCATGCATACAAAAATATTCATACATAAGAAAATAATTCTGTTATGAACAAAAGATTTCATATAAATTATATGTAAATGTGAATTTGTTTGATAAACAGAATTTTTGTAATTGTTGTTAAATGAAATTTTTGGAATGTTCTCATGATGAATGTCTAGTGCCTCTCAACTAAAATTTTTTAAGTCCAAATGTATTTTGAATCAAGTATTATCTCCACTTTTTAAATGCATTTCAACAAAATATCATGTCATTAGTTTCCAAAATTATAAATACAGGAAATTTGGATATCCAAAAACAATTCATTATAATATAATAATTTGACTTTTAATGTAAATATTTTATATAATTGGTGAATTACAGAAATGTATGATATTAAATTTAATGTGTTCAAAATTGCTTTTTAATCAGTTTGAAATGTTTAAAAATTGTTTATATTATTGTAAATTCAAGATTTAAAAAATTTTATACATTATGAACTGTACAAATATAAAAATGTTTATTGAATTTATGGTCTGAAGTTAGCAATTGTTCATTCACTATTATATTTTGAGATTAAATAATTTAAAGCTATCATTTTTATAAGCTAATGTTTGGCAGATTTTGTCATTTTTTAAAAGTTTTGACAAAATTCTGCACACTTTTTCAACAAATTGCAGATTGAGTAGTAGTAAATCAATTGTAAATTAGTTTATTAGGATTTAAAATATTCACTCATGATTTATTTAAATATATAAACATAGTGAATTTCAAACTGATTAGATTAATTTTAGTTTTTTATTAAAGATACATTTATTAAATGATTGATGCAAGTTTTGTAAAAGTTAACTTTTTCACTAAGGAATAAAATATCTTTAAAACTATATGTTTAAAAGCAAAAAATGAAAATATGCTTATAAATTGACTGTTTATAATTTAGAAAATAAAATTTTAGTAATGTAAGGTTTTAAATAAATTTTCTTATTTTATAGTTATATAATTGTCAAATTCTAGTATTCGAATAGTAATGAGAATATAGATCTTCCCCAGTTTTCAAACATCTGATTTCTGTAAATTTGACTTTATGTAAATGTTTTCCATAATATATATAAAACATTAGATTTGTAACTTACAAATTTAACGTGCTGATTTATATAACATGAAAGTTCTTGATTTATTTGTTTTGTATATTGTTTGTTGATCTTAAATATCATATTATTGATATAACATTCTATAAAACATTCCCTTTCAGTTAGGAACAATATGCAACTTATCATATTATTGATATAACATTCTATAAAACATTCCCTTTCAGTTAGGAACAATATGCATTTGTTCACACAGTGTTATGCCACCCATCAATATAGTCAATCTAGCCCAGTGTTTTAATTTAGAAATTTTGTTATAAAAATTTTTTTTGACATATTAATGAAAAAATTGTCAAATTTTTTTTTGACAATCTTTGGCACAATTTTTTATATAAATTATAGAATGCTTGTATTGTGCAAAAGTTCTGGATATTTAACTGTCATTCATTATGATAAATTTATATTCTTACTTAATCAAATATCTTTAGGTAATTACTGTTTCCAAAGTTACCACAATTTTATTTTACTATAGAACAACATAGTGTACTTTAATAAGAATTAAACACGAAAAAATTTTTAATTTTTCTACTAAAGTATTTGTCAAAAACTAATTTAATTGAATAGTGATTTATGGAAAAAATTGTCTATATTTTGGAGCCGGTCTATACATTGCCTGGCTAGTGCCATAGAGGGCCCGTGGCTAGATTTAGCCCGGCCAGGTGTGGATCTATCGGCAAAAGTCCGATGTAAGTAATCAAAAATCATTCTAAATTAATATAACTGTCCGAAGAATCAATCTGCTTGTTGGCCTCGGTGGTCTAGCGGTTATGACGTTGGGACGTTAGCCCAAAGGTCCCCGGTTCGATCCCGGGCCGAGGCAGATTTTTTCTTCGGATAAATTAATTAAAAATTCTAGTTCAATTATTAATTATTAGATGGCGCCACTCATTGATTTGTAAAATTAATAATTATTCTAATTACGAGATGGCGCTAACATTAGTTCAAATTATTTCAAATCATTAAAATTATTCCGTTACGGTTTCAAGGGCTAAAATTTGGCT
>AYEL01082013.1:0-22240 GCA_000484575.1 Olivierus martensii | reverse complement strand
GCATATCCAACAGTGAAGAAACCCTTCCCATTAAGTAAAGTCAATAGCTCATCCACCACAAGGCTCCAAAGAAGGGGAGACAACACCCCCCTGCGGACAACCCGTCAGTGAGAATCGTGACTTCCTCCTCATAGAGTCTGCTATAAACAACTCTATGCCTCAACATGGAGCCAAACCAGCGAATAATTGTTGAGCTGACTCCATGCCTAGTATCAATGACAATTGGCAACTGTCACTGGTTTGACGACGGAATGCTTAAATTATTATTATTTGAAATGCCGAATGTTAAATTAATGACATACCTGTAACAGTCGTCAGCCAATTTGGGGAAGTATTAGAAGGAAAAACAGGTAAAACGTATTTGGCTCTGACAACCTCTTTTTGCATGGTAGAAAATCCGGTCAGTCCATTTTCGTCTAAATAATCCCATTGTACTCCGTCAATCATTAGAATTAATAAATACTGATTTTTTCCAAAAGTTTACCATTTTTGCCAGATTAATAATAATAGTACGAATAAAAATATGGAAAACGATGCGTCATTTAAACTATTCATCGCTAGCGACCAAAGCGAGTATAAGATTTCGAATAAACGAAAAGATTTCGAATAAACGAAAAATTCTACTGTATGCAATTTGGATAATTTTGATCGCGACGTAATAAGAACTGTCTGATTAGCCCTAAATTATTACCAATAAAAATCTCTTATGTATTTTTGTATTGTATTTCTTATTCAGAGTATAATTACTATAACGTATTTTCTCAATCGTCTATTGCGAAAATATATTATAGTAATTCTTTAAATTGCTTATATTATGTTTTCGAACTTTGAAAAAAATTAAAATTTATTTATTAAAATATTTTTGTTTTATTTTTAATATTTCTTTATTGAAATTACAAAGAAGAAATGATCTTTCTGAGTCTGAATAATGATTTTCAGTTTTATGAGTTGTCAGTGGGGACATTCACATAGGTGACTCTCCCTATTTGGATAATGGAGACGTCCCGATCTTGTACTAATGCGCATGATCAAAACTGCACATTTCGCTCAGCCAGATAGTAATTTTTTTTATTAATGATTTCTGTGAGTTTTCTTTAATAACATAATTATCATCTATCATTTTTTTATCGATTTTATGCGTCATTTTAATAATAATGCAGTACTTTCTCTAATAATAGTAATGCAACACTTTAATATTGTATACAGAAATCTCCCTCGATTAGTGCGGTTATTAAATCCTGGCTATACACCGCATATATCAAAACCGCACTAATCAAACTAAAAATCCAATAGGAATAATTATAATGAATCCTGGAAAATAACAAAATTATAAGCATGTATTTTTACCTCTTTCAACACGTATCTATATTGCATTACATGTACTTTAAATCAGTGAAGAATATGTATAGGTATTTAAAAATTTAAAGTAAGAATTAAAATTTATTTTTAACAAAAATTATTTTTTCAAAATTGCATAAATTTTGTAAAAAATAATTGCGCTTCAATAGACATCGACTACTGGAGAGGAACTGAAGGCCAGGCTGGAACTATAATATTGTAATGTCTATTATTAGATAGTTGCCATTCACGCTAAATTTATTAATAAATAAAATTACGAAACGAAATTAAAATATAACAATTAGATGACAAAAGTATAATATTAACAGAATTAAAAAAGTAAATTTATTATAGTACTCTAATCCTGTAGACTACCATCCCAGAGATTCAGTTGCCAACGCTTCAGAGGGTTTGCAAATAAAAAAAATCGTCCTGTAACGAAATATTTTTTATCAAAAAAATTTTTACACTGCTTTCCAATCAGATATTAAATGATAGGATTATTCCATAACTATTGCAGACTACTCAATCGGAAGCTACTGGACGCCGTCGTGCTGGACGAAATCGTACAGTGGAAACCGCGCCTAACATGTTGGATCTGGGTCCGGCATCTCCTGAAAAGATTTTTTAGGGGTGAAGGATGGGGATTGTTGGGCTGGGTGCCACAATCCCCTTCCTTCACCATCCAGTCCTCCTCCACAGATGGAGGAGTAGCCCATGGTTGGAACTGGCCCTGTTCCTTAGTAATCTCACTGATTGGAAAAGGGTGTAAAACAAAACAAAAAATAATAATTGTTAAGCAAAAAAGTTAGTAAATAATGTACAGTATATATCTACCATGACAAATAATCAAAAACATCATAGCATCTGACTTCTTTTTGTTCAGAAATTTTTTTAAAATGAGATCAAAAAGTTTTAATTATTGAAATAAGAAATATTTTAGAAAATAGAAATAGGAAATGTAGATAAATATTTAAATAATAAAAACTTCATTAGGTACATAAAAAAACTCAATGTTTTAAAGAAGTTTACAATTTTATGTTGGGCCTTATGTGGCCTGCGGGCCATAGGTTGGACATCCCTGGTCCAAATAAATTATTATAACTATTATTTTCAAACAACAGCAGATGTTAATTTTTATTTCAGAATTTTTTCTTTCTAATTTTTACACTGCTTTCCAATCAGATATTAAATGATAGGATTATTCCATAACTATTGCACTGTGATTTGGTTGACAGTAGATCAAGATGAAACATTGATGTATGGGATCTAGAACTGAACCCATATATTCTTCAGATTATATAGAGAATTTTATTATGTAATATGCTTGCATTTCTGCTATAGTCAACATATGAATTTTCAAGTAAACTGCTTTTAGATAGTATTATGAGAATTGATACTAATTATTGAAATTTTGCAATTGTTTATATAACTAAATGTCAGGATATTTCAGTGATAAAGGGTAACATTTTGGGACTCAGGAATGCATTATGATTTTTGAAGTTAAGCCCAATAGTAATTTAGTCCCTAATTTACAAGAATTTTGATTGAGAATTTTCCAGAAATGTTTTAATATTATAAATTGGGTTTATTTAAATATATTATTGAGGACAGCAATTGTAAGATTCTATTAAAATATTCTTTATTGTCCAATCAAATCACAATATGGGAAAAGGAAAAGTTCAGGCCTGGCCAAGCTATTGAAACTCATCTGGCTTAATATTATAGTTATGTAAATAATGGAACTAAGATTTTTCTATGTAACCCAAATTTTGTACTGTATAAGTTAGAAAAGAATTTTTTAAATTCCAAAACAAACATTCCTATGACTAGGTGGGAGTATAACTATTTATACTTTGAAACATTATGGCACCATATTGTTCTGATTGAAAAAAAACACTAAAATTATGTAAATAACTTCCATTCTTGAATTCTAATTTTGTTGGGCTTAATTATATTGTGGTCAAATTGCATTGGTGACAACAGAAATATGAAAAATTGATTTTTTGAGAATTGTGTGCACATATATATACAGCTAGAGAGCTTTCTGCAAAATGCTTTTTTTTTTTTTTTTTAAAGTTGTTTGGGTGACAACAGAAATATGAAAAATTGATTTTTTGAGAATTGTGTGCACATATATATACAGTTAGAGAGCTTTCTGCAAAATGCTTTTTTTTTTTTTTAAAGTTGTTTGATATATGATTTTATTGCAGAAATTTTAGGAAACATTGATGAATTGAAACAAAACATATAACTGAAGAAGCATTGTAGGCCAGTATGGCTATCATTATTGAAAAACAATTCATGGCAATAGTAAATATAAATTATTGGGTATCAGAATGATCTAATTCAGGAATTTTATATTTTTTAAAGGTGATTTGAATTACTTTATCAATTTAATGGTGGTGGTAATGAATGTTTTTAATGATAAAAATTTGTTTATATCATTGAGTGTTACAACACTGAATATAAAGATTATTCCAAAATACTAAATATTGGGAGACTACTGTTCAGGTAGCCTCTTTACATCAATAGTTCTTAAAAAAATGTTTTGCAAACTTATCAAAGTATTCCATAAAATTATAAATTATTTTGTTAAACTGAAAATTTTTGTTAAATATAATAATTTTATTTTTATTATTCAGTCTTACAAATAAATATTACAAAACTGTAGCATAGTTTATAACCAATCACACCAAGAAGACATGCAAAGCATATCCTGCACATAGGTAGCAGCAATGGTCAAGTAAAAATAATGTTCTTATGATGATATAAATACTGATCCCGTAAACTCCTAATGCTAAACTGTTTTTATGAAACCATAAAAAAAATATTACTCAAATCTAGTATCAATCTGTGAAGTTTGCATTCTTTCAGATTGCATCATGAACTCTGAGCATATAGTTTAACAAATTTTTATTATTCATCTGACAATACAAATGTGTTTATTTGATCATGAATATTAATTTATACTTTGTTTAGCATTTTAGAAAATTCTGTTTTAGTTATAAGATTTTTACTTGAAATGAATATTTTAATCTTAAGAAACTTTGTTTAGCATTTTAGAAAATTCTGTTTTAGTTATAAGATTTTTACTTGAAATGAATGTTTTAATCTTAATTATTTTTACTTGACCATTGCTGCTGCCTATGTGCAGGATGTGCTTTGCATGTCTTCTTGGTGTGATTGGTTATAAACTATGCTACAGTTTTGTAATATTTATTTGTAAGACTTTATAATAAAAATAAAATTATTATAAATTTAACAAAAATTTTCAGTTTTAACAAAATAATTTATAATTTTATGCAATACTTGTGATAAGTTTGCAAAACATTTTTTAAGAACTATTAATGTAAAGAGGATACCTGAACAGTAGTCTCCCAATAATTAGTATTTGGGAATAATCTTTATATTCATTGTTGTAACACTCAATAGTTGTTTGCAGAAAAATAAGAAACAGTTATTGTTTAAACAAAATATGATTGACAAATCTATTGATATGGTTTCTTTGTAAATGCAAAAATTTTATAATGTTTAAAAATGCAGGCATTCTTATTTCTCCAATTATTTTCCCTAAATAAAATTTCGTTGTTAATTCTAGGCCTTTGTATATACAGTCAAACTTCAGTTCATGAACTTAATTTGTTCCTGAAGGTTGTTTATAAACCGAAACTATCTTCCCTCTAGGAATTAATGCAAAATGGATTAATCCATTCCTGGATCCTAGATGATTGCTTTTTAAACAACTTCTACAACAGTACTTTATGCAAAAGTTAATTTAAAATTAGTGGAAACCATTAGATCTATAAATAAATAAAGAAAGATACACCACTAAGCAGATCAAATATAGATGAAACTTCATTTAGTTTTACTGTATCCATAAGGAGGAGAATTGATGGCATATATGGAAGATGATGATGTGAAATGTTATTGTTTGGAAGAAGATTCTTTTTTTTTTTTTGTTTCTTGGCACTACTTGACTCTGTTTCAAACCCACTGGGCTTTTATCTCACTAAAAAGTTGTCCAGTGTGATTTGTTTGTCTAAATTTAAATTTTCTAAAGTGACACATGACATTATCATTGAAAATGTTTGTTGATGTTCTTGCGTATTTGTAACTCAAGACACAGTACATCATCCAAGACTCTTTCAGACATTCTGATCTTGTTTAACATCAGTTTAAACCAGTTTCAGTTAGACTAAGGTTTATACTAAAACTGTCCTTCCTATTCTTATTACAGTTCTGAACTCTGTTTCAGTAAACCATTAATCTCAAACCCATAGGCCTTTTAAAACATTATGGGCATGCGCAATCTGGATTTGTCTGCTCAGTTAATATGTGGATTTGTTTTGCTGATTGTACAGCTAGCAGATGGATTTAACAAAATGGAAAATTCTAATTCTTGTAATGCTTGACTTACTCACTCCTATTAAATTCCTACAGATAGCTGAAATTGGCCAGTGGCAAAACAAAAGCAGGTTAAATTTGTAAATAGGGTGGAATATCTGTGTTAGTTTGAATATCAGAATGAAGTTTTGAAATTAAAGTACTGTTTCTTTTGAAAAAGATATCTACTAAACTGTTAGTTTGAATATCAGAATGAAGTTTTGAAATTAAATAAAGTACTGTTTCTTTTGAAAAAGATATCTACTAAACTCTTGCTTATCAAGATTTGACATAGGATTTTTTGTATCTTATTGCCACTTCTCTTCTAATATTTGTTATTGAATTAATATTATTTACTTCTCCAACGTGTCCAACTCATCCATGCATGTACTCAGCCTCTAGGAGAGAGGGGGATCCAGCTGGGACATTGGTCTGGGGCCCATAGGCCTAATGGGGGATCATGCCAATAGGATTCCAACCCTTACAGAATGGTGCAATATGAAAAGGTTTTATCTTTTTGACCACCTGATATCAGTGACATTCACAATTTTTTTGTTACAAAAGCAAAAAACTAATTTGTAGAAATAAAAGAAATGAGGTAAATATAGGGTGGCCCACTGTCATATATTAATATATTTTCCCTTAATTTGAATTTGTTCGATCATAAATAATATTTTACAAATGTGCATTTATCATTAGTTAAATGTGCTTTGTTTTCCTTTTAAAGTTTAATTATAAAAATAGGTATACTCAAAAATTGTGTGTAATTAAGTACATTTGAAAATTTCTATAGATAAAAGAAAATATATGAAATAATGTTCAAAATTGTTCTAAATAATTTTTATATAATATATATACAGTATAAGCTCTTTCCTTTTTTATTTTAATGATGTAATTGTGTGTGTGTGTGTGTGTGTGTGTTATATATATATGATTTCTTTTTGTAATGTTTTTTTTTTCTTGTAATTTTTAAAAAATATATTACATGTTTCTGTTCAGTATTGAGTTGTTAATCAATACTCATACACAATTCTACAATAAACATCAGGAATGGACAATTATTTTCTGCCGTGGGCCGGATAAACAATCTTCAGGGTGAAGCGGGTCATATAAAAATTGAAAAGTATCTAATGGCAAATTTAACCCTATGATGCTAAGTAATTATTAGTAATTATTAATTAATGTAATGAAATTATTGATAACATTAGGTAATTAATGATTAATAAAAATTACTTTGACGTTAATTATTAGTAATTATTAATTAATGTAATGAAATTATTAATGATAACATTAGGTAATTAATGATTAATAAAAATTACTTTGACTTAAAATGACTATTCATGTTCAAGCAAGATTGATTTTTGCACAAGCATATTTCTCTCACTATCACACTGGACAAGAATAATGGTTGCACTAATTTATCTGTACGTATTCTTGTTAATCTAGCTAACGTGTGTAACACTTTTGTGATACTTGCACAAAGAATATTTGTGTATCAATATTATTTTTGAAATATACTTTTGCTTTACTTTCTTAGTTTTTTGTTTGTATGCAGAGTTCAAAAGCATCCGTAGAAACTATTTTTTCATTAGAAACATTAGAAAATAATTCATCCTACAAATTAATAAATTCAGACAATATTCTTTAAAACATGAGTATTTTATTAAACTGACTGACTGCTAATAACCTAAACATAAAACTTACAAAATATTAGGTACCTATGTAATTAATTTTGTAAAAAACAAATTTACAACAGAATGTTACAAAATATTACTGATTGATTGTTAACAACCTATAACATCAGAATGTTACAAAATATTAGCACCCACAAAGTTAATTTTGTAAAAACAAATTTACAACTTAATGTGAATGATGAAATTTACTATGTTCATGACAGAATGTTACAAAATATTAGGTACCTACATAATTTTGTAAAAAAAAACACTTAATGTGAATGGTGAAATTTACTATGTTCATGGTTAATTATATCAAAAATTTGGAATAATCTCACTAGTGTACATGTATACTGTAGAGAGTATCCATTATTTTATTTTTTCTTTTCGATTAGAATTTTATGAATGTGGGCCTTGAAACTGTGTAATGTGTTATAGTTTGTGGCAGGCCATACAATAAGCTTTTGCCCACTTCTGATATGCATATGTGAAGTTAACTCTGACCTGTCCTGTTTATTTTATTATGCTCTTTTATTATTTATTGTTATTTTCAATATTATCTAACGTATTATATTTTAATTTGAGTTGACTTACTTTCACATTCTTCGTCGTAGTAGTTAGTAATCATGTGTTATGGAATCGGAAGCCATCCTCCGAAAGAGCTGTCCCGGCTAGTAACATCATCGCATTTGAATAAGTTCGATCCGATATAAGAATATAAGAATGAGCTTATATCGATGTTTTGTTTGGTATATAAAAATTGTAAACATGATGACATGAATACTCTGTAAGCTAATAAATTTGATATTGTTACGTGTACTTATGCAAATGAGTAAAGTACGAGATTGTAAGTCACTCGATATAAAAATGGAAGCACCCAACGACACGTCAAGGTGTTGTATTGATGTAAGGTTGGCTAAGTGATATTTGAGTTTCTTGTAAAGATCAATGATTTCTTCAAGTTTGTATCGATGGTGGAGGTAATAGAATTAAGTAGTATTTAAGGTTGTTTCTTGTGAATAATTGAAGTTTTGGATATTTGAATTTGGGTTAAGCAAGTTTTGTTGATTATTTGAATCTGCTTTATTTCTGAATTGGATTAAATAAGTTTTGTGGTTTTTTCATTTTGCTTTATTTCAGCTTTAATTAACACTTTTGTAAGTGTTTTTGAGTCTAATAAATTTATACTTTTTATTATTTAACTTGTTTTGAGAATTTCTTCAAATTATTAGCATAAGTTTCTAATATCGTTTTGTCCTAGTTCTTAACACTTAATCAGTACTTCTAGTTGTAAGTTCGGATTGTTTTGTTTTCGTCTGTTAGACATTAAGTTTTGGTAGCTTGTTTTGAATTTAATCATATTTAGTTTAGAAAGTAGTTAAAGACCTGAGCTCAGGCCGAACTCTGAAATTTGCAGAATCATTAGACCATTAGATTTATTTAGTTATAATTTATAATTAATTGGTATTCGTTGGAATTAGCGACTTTGCACATATACATAATACAAAATATGTGAATCCGTCACATACATTTGTAGGGGGTCTCAAATTAGTTTTGTCCCAGCTGAAAAAATTTGAGGCCTTGTACTACATTAATAAATGCCATTTTTAAACTATCATTAAACTTTCTCTCTGGAGATCTAAGATGAGTTTGTTTTTGCTGAGTTTAAAACTGGTTTTAAGAAACTAAGGGAGAGAAGAATATCACTTTACTGGTTTAAACTTAGATAAGCTTAGATAGGTCAGAATGCAGATCTTTGTGTTCAGAAAATTTGTTTGTAAACCAAATTGTTCATGATCCAAGATATTCATGTGTAGTTTTAGTTTTTTATTGCCTTTTAATTTTTTTATGTAAATTGTTTCTAATATTGTTGAGACTATATTGTCATATTACTGGCAGCTTATTTAAATAATAATAATTTAAATTTGTCAATATTGTTAACTTGAAATTTATTTAATATTTTAGTGTTAAAGTATTATTTTATTTTTAATAATTTTTAATTAGTTTTTAAATATTGTAAATTTGAGAGATTATGCAGACATTAAATAGTAATAGTTTTCAGTTTGAATTTTTACTTTTCAAGTTTCCAAGCTTGAGTTTAAGAATAAAATATCAAAGAAATTGAAAATATAAATATTGTGATAAATGTTGAACATTTCATAAATATGGCAATTCAAGCATAATTATTTAACAAATAATCTTTGTCTGCTACAAAATGAGAAAAATCAAAAAGGCAGACCGAGAATTAGAAGTAATGCCCTCTGTCTGCTGTGATTTTTATCAAACATCTAGAAATGAAAGTTATTTATATAATTTTATTGTATTAAAAGGCTTACATTTAATCAATTATATAATTACCATTGTTATTAATAACAGTTTCCTTATTTTATAGGCAATTGTGAATGCCTTCTAAATAAGTTTTTATCATTCGATACAAAAATGTCTTGAATGAAAGAATTGACAACTTCATCGTTATTGAATTTTTTCCCATTTAATGCATTTGTAATGACCTAAACCAGGGCTTTCCAACCCATAGCCCAGCACTGTAATGAATGTGGCCCAATATAAAATCATAAACTTCCTTAAAACATTGATATTTTTATGTACTTAATGAAGTTTTTATTATTTAAATACCTACACCTGTTTCCATTTTCTAAAATATTTATTTCAGTGATTAGATACCCCTGATCTAAACAGATAATTTGATGATGGTGCAAGATCCAGAAAGATTGCTGGATGTGATATCAACCATTCGAGCTCCAAAATTTTCTCCTGAACAACTTTAGAAACAGGCGGAAGTGCATTATCATGGAGCAGTACAACTTTTTGCTGTTTACAATGCCAGGGCAACATTCTTGAAGTTTACTTTGTAATCTTTGAAGTTGTTGCCTGTATAGATAACCGGTAATTGTTGTTTTTGTTGCATTTAAGCAGTTCATAATGGATTATTATTCTATAATCATTAATACTCAACATTATTATCCTTGACTGAAGCTTCTTTTTAGATCTGGTTTAGATTATTGGATTTTATCTATCATTTGTCATTTTTTAATGACATTATTATACTGGGCCCTTTTTTCATCCCCAGTAATGATATTTCTTAGAACTGGTTCCTGTAGGTGCCAAGTGAGTAGACTTATAACTGAAGTTAATTCTGTTACAATCCAATATAGTAGTCCATCTGTAAAACTGCTGATCTATTATATTATTATTCAATTGACAAAAAATTATTTGTTTGATACAATTTCTTCATTGTTATAATTAGCTTGATTTTAAAGCCTGGATTTCAGTTCTTTAGATAAATCATTTTTTTATCATAAATTATTGTTTCTTTCTTTTCTTTTCTTTTTTTTTTATGGTGGTTAAATATCATTGGTGAGAATGGAATCCATTTTTAATATTTATGTTAATGAGAAATATTTGCTTTGAAAGTTTTAAGTTAGTTCCTGACTTTAAGAATTGAAAATAAATAAAATTTCATTCTAAACTTTTTTTTGTAACTCAAATCAAAACATACTGAAAATGTTTCATCAAAAATAAGGAAGAAAATATCCTATCCTGTTCATCTCTATTTTATCCACTGCTGGAGATACATACACACATGCACGAAATAGAGATGAATAGAATAGGATATTTTCTTACTTGTTTTTGATGCAACATTTCCTTTCATATATCCTGTTCATATATTTGTTTTATTCAAAAAATAATGTTAAGATATAATTATTCTGATATATTTTTGATATTTGATTCCTAAATTCTTATTTTCAGGTCTTTTGGTTGCTGCCACAACTGATGGCTTCCCTCCAGGTCAGCTCAATACTGTAGTGGAAAAATTAGGAGATTATTTGCGAGCAAACAATTTTTAGGTAATATTTGTTATTTTTTGGATTTTCATTTAGTAAATTATTTTTAAATAATAATATAACTTTCCAGGCTCCAATCCATTTTCTTTTGTATACAATGTTCCACTTCACTGAAGACTTCGGCTTGTCTGTGACAGTATTGTGTATGCAGTTGCAGTTGTATTCAACAGAAAGGGGAGAAGACTTTTTTATAATCTAGTGACGAGCCAATTTCCTGCTTATGCCATTTTATACTCTAATTCATTGACTATTGTTCTCCTGTGCCAGTGCAAGTAGACAGTTGTACGAATGTTGTGTATTCTCATTTCTTTTCCATCCTTAACTTTCTCTTGTATATTTATCTCTTTGGAATAGTTACATCAGTTAACTTTGAATTCATCATATAGGTTTTTTATGAATCTCATTATCCATACATTCTATTCGTACTTAAAACAACTTTAGTGGCAAGCTATATTAGCACAAAGAAATAGAAAAGGGTTTGTCAGCATTTCTACTACTTTTTTAAAAAAGTCTTTTCATGCTTCGTATCAAACTAGTCATGTATCCATATACTAGCATATCACTAATGGTTGTTTGTGATGCATTAAAAAAATACAAAAAAAATTTGCTAAGAATAAAGCCCAATCATCTTTAGTATTTTTCATATTTCAAATTGAAAAAGTTTTTCTAAAAATTTCCTGTGTTATGGCACGAAAAATTCTTTCGAAAATGAAATCCTTCATTGGTGCTTTACAAACTTGTCTTCCTTTCCCACTATGGTAGAGAAATAACAGATGGATTAATTCTTTTATTTTCTTACGAATCTCTCTTTTTCTAAGAGATCTCTCCCTGCACCAACAAGGCAGATTAATTATTCCTAGTATCCCAATTTTGATGTTATTGAAAGTTTTTGCGTGAATTGTCTATGGCTGCATCGTCATGATGTGCGTGGAACCATGTTGTGTGCCGTCTTTAGCTAAAGACAGTTGTCTTTGCTAATTTATTGTATTTTGCTCCCAAAATTAAAAAATGTCCTGTCGTTCCTCTTTCAGCTTTAAAATCTATTCCCCTCATAAGATATCCATTGGTGCCAATAAGTAAAAATGACAAATGTTTAACAGTGCTATTTGTAAGTTCCTGCGTTATTTTTCTTTTTTTGTACTGCTGGTATAATACCGTCAACGATACCCTAATAAAGAAGGAAGTCATTCCAACATTTTCTTGGATTGGTACGTTCTCAATATTTTGCCCCTTAAGTCTGATGGGCATAACGCCAAACATTTGAATTCTATATAATTAACCAATTTCTGGAAACGGGAGTCTCTTAATCTCATAAAAACTTTAAGCTACACTGCATTTATATTGCGTTTCGGTTAAAATCGCGGATTTTCCTCCGGCTAGGACTGGAACTGCAACACTATCTGGAGACTGTGTTGGCCTGACTGTTCTAAAAATATCTCTGGGCAGGGAATGGGACAACTCTCCCGATTGCTTTAACTTACGTAAGGACTTGATCGTAACGTTTTGAAACATTTTCAGCGCTTTTTAAGGTAACGGTGTTTTCGTTCAGGCCATCTGTCCTATCCCGCTAAAGACTGTTATAGCAACGAGTACCGTTCCAACTGGCGTTACGCCGGTTAGCAGTGTAGCAACCCGATGATTTCTTCGATCGTTTAAAAAAAATGATTATCGATTTGAGACTTAATTTCGGGATGTAAACGGGAGTTAGACTTAATCACGCCTTCGAATGAATAATAAATATAGTAAATTACTGTCGAACAGTAGTGATATATTTTTAATCTGTGACAAAATCGAAAGGTGATAGTAAAGAGCGCAGACGAGTTTGATGGAGACGAGTGTGGTTTGTTGCGTCTGGAACTGCAACGGACGATCGATGGAACAGTCGGAAGATGCAGACAATTCATGGTCGCCCGGTCGATGATCTTCAATTAGACGACTCTTAATTTTGATAATACAAAAAGATGGCCACAGTTTCCAACAGTTTAAATAATTATAAAATCAAATATATATCATCTGCTATATTAAATACACTGATAATTTTAAATTTGTAACTTTAAGAGAATATACAGGATTATAAAAAGAAGAATTCTGTTGCCAAATTTCAGTTATATCCGTAGTTATTTGTGACTTGTTCTCTCTCCAAATTTTAAATATTCATCTTCCAAATTTAAAAATGGAAAATTTCTCGCAGGTGTCATGTCATTCAAAAATTCCACAGAAAAATTGATGGTTTTAAATTACCAATTGGAAATTTAAGCTTTTAAACTTTATACCCGTTTTGAAACTACCTGTTTTCGAAGAATGAATAATTTTAAGTAAGTATTAAAATAAATTCAAGGGCGAATTTTTATTATTGAAATGTGAATAATTTTTTTTTATTCAGCCACCATATTAAAATTTGGCGAAAAAATTTTTACAGAAGTATTAAAAATAAATACCAAACAATAAGTCAAAGCAAGTCGTTCTGTCTTCGACTAGCTCGTGTCGACGTACGTCAATTTGGCGCGACATCGCCACCAGCCGCTGGTATTTTGGCAAGCCAAATACTCACATTGTTAAAATATGGTGTCATTTTGGGAGTCTATCTGCGTGGTCGCGAGCTTAGTCATACTTTAGCTAAAGTTACCGTGTAAATAAAGCTAAGGATCAACCCGATCATTCACTCCAGTAGTTTCCCGAGTCACAGGAATGACAAAAATCAATTCTAGGAGATCACCTCGGAACAGATGTAATCTCGATTTATTAAGGAATACAAATTCTACTTCCATTGAAATTTTACATATAACGCGCATTTTGAATTTATACTGTTACTGTAAAGTACAGTAATTTTAGTTTTTATTCAAAGAATTAACTACGCTAATGAGATCAATTAGACAATTTATTTTAATAAATTTTTCAGACAGTCCTCGCTCTCTTTCAAACATAAACTAGATCTTGTCGTGTTAATTTTTTAATTGAAGCGGGTCACGTTAAATTATTAATGCATCAAATGGATTGATCTTAATCACTGTCACGTTCGGAAAATATAGAACGGATGATTGCAAAATATTTCGATAGTGACGAATAGTTATGTGGAGAACGGCGTTTCGTAACAGGACATAAATTGCAAAATAACAAAAAAAGTTGAGTAGTCTACGAGTCATTATTTCTATTAAATTATAAGTAGAAAAATACAGAAATATTTAATGGTTATAAATACACATTTTTTCCCTCACCTAAAAATTTGGCAATACCGAAATAAAAGCTTCCAATGCTACCGTAGCGATATGGTGTCAGTTTTAAGAAATTTTTTTGTATCAATATGATAAAATCATAACTATAAACTTGTTTTTTAGAGACTGGTGAATCGAAAGAAAGAAATTTACGATCCGATGTTCGAAAATAACATCTAGGACATTTCCACAAATAAACGAATCCGACACCCGTAAACCATACAGTCGCCAAATTATTTGCTTTTAACTTTTGATTTATTGTAAAATTTTAATAGCCAATGCAATTTTTAGATTTTCATATTAAAACTCAAAAATAGAAATTTAAAATAAATACAATTGGTTTTCTTTTTTAGATAACACATTTGCGCGAGTGGTCAACGACAGATTTTAAAAAAAAAATAAAACTCAAAAATAGAAATTTAAAATAAATACAATTGGTTTTCTTTTTTAGATAACACATTATTTGCGCGAGTGGTCAACGACAGATTTTTAAAAAAAAAAATTTTGTAACTCTCCTCTAGTTATTTTTGTCAGGGTTAAATAAAATGTTACTTTGTATATGCTCAATGTAGTTTGAGCAAGTTAAGTTTCTAAATTAAGCCTTTTCGTTTCGATAAATAGCGTGTGCGAATGACTGAAATAGTTTATTCTATTACTCAATAATAAGTGATAAACTTTAATGTGTTTTCTCCTTACTTTATTATAAGCATCAAGAAAATAGTTTCCTAATATTTTTTCGGACGCTTTATACAATGTGATTATACCATGCAAATGTTTCAAACCGCCATACAGTTATTTTTGATGAACTAATTACACGTCTATATTTAAAACAGTTGGATTAATTTAGCTCCCTCAATAAGAATTAAAATTTGTATAAAAATAAAATGTATATGATAAGATGAGCATTTTCCATATTTTTAAATATATAATTATCGTGTAGAACATTGTCATTGCATTTGTTATGGGTGAACAAACTTGAATGCGATTTGTTTAATTAATGATTCCTTATTATCTTACAGAAAACGAATATGAACGGGCTATTTTTCTCGTTTGTAATTTTTGCAAAATTTTCGGAGTAACTTATATTTTGTAATAAAGGAAAATGATTGCTAGAAATAAAAATTGGTATTCCCGAATGAATTGTTATTTAAGTATTTGCTTTGTCCATTCAAAAATCGTTGAAAAAACGTTTATTATTACATAAATTGTTTAATCTTATTAAATTTGAACGTGGTCTCGTTATAATAGTTTAGCTATTTACCTTCGTGTCATTGAAATTAGATTAAAAATCATCAAAGTTTTGCGAATTAAAACATTTTTCGCTTGTATTGAAATTAACCTTATTTTTATATTAATAGATTGATTTCTCGTAAAGATTTTGGAATTAATCTTAAACTGATGTGGCGTTTCATGTATTAAACTTAATGATTTAACTTCGTTATCATAAGGTTAATTCCGACGGATGAAACTTTTATCCATTTTTCACTTGCCTATTATTACTTGAAGCATTAAACTGGAATATTTTCATCCCACAATAAAATTTTTGGATTAAAAACTAAGTTTTAATCGAAAATTGTAAGCAATTATAATACTTGTTACAGAAACATACTCTACGGTGTAGCTTTCTATCATTTTCGCTAATTATCGAATTCCCGTTTCATTTGTCATTGTCACCATAACGACTTCAGTTTATAACAGTTCCGTGAAATTTCTATTATTAAATAAACCGTTGATGTTTAATGAAAATGTTGGAATTAAAAACCGCATTATCTATTACTTTTGAATGATATATAGTACTTTTAGAAACTTGTTCGTGAAATGTTCTCAAAATAAATCCTTTCAAATATTGAAATCAACTTAAGTCAATCAAAAAATTATACGATCAGCATTATAAATTAAAAGAATTTTATTGAATTATAACAGAAATTAAAAATTTATATGGAAGGTAACTCGAAAACATTTCGCGATTCTGCTATCAATAGGAATTTATTTTGAAAGCCAAATACATTATGAAAAAGAAACGTTCTTACATTATACGATAAGCAACGTCCGAAACCCCGAGCTCAATCTCGATTATTTTTTCTACATAGTTTCAAGATTAATTCATTTATCATACCGCTTCACAAAATGACCCTCCTATTTAATTTTATGAATAAGGATTGTTGATTTTCCTTTATAACTAATAATTTACACAAATGATTCGTGTAATAACTGTGAGGAAGTGCTCCAAATGTTTTAAATTTGCCATAACAACTTCGCAGGCAGAACAAAATAACAGTAAGAGAAACACAACACTGCTCAAATGTTAATGTACAAACTGACGCCGTCTGTACAGCTGTTTCGTGAAGGTCTCTACTAACCCCATCTAGCCGGAGAACTCTCTACTACGTCTACAAATGGCAGCTCGCTCTCAGTTCGGTTTTTTTTGGGTCCGCCCTCGTATGTCTTTTTGGATAACAAAAAAGCCTCGGGGTTTTGATGCATGTATTTTATTTATTTACTTCTTATTTTTGTTTATTTTTATTCTTCTTATTTTTATTTTAATCTTATTTACGATTTTTATTAACATTAGTAATTTAAATTTTTTAAAAACATTTATATTAAATAATTTATTATTAACACACCAGTAAACCTGTTGCAGCTAAGCCAGTAATAAAAGAATATGTCAGTGATCGACAAATGATTTTATAACATAATTATTTCAAAATTTAATGCAATTATTAAGCAAAATTTTTTTATTATTAACAAAGTTTGTCTTATTAATTAAGAACAAATTTCTTTATAAAAATTAATTACGGAATTCGGCCGCCCCATGCTAATTTGTTGTTCAGAGAAATGATCGTTGTTTTAGTAGAGTCCATCACGAATGTTTTCACTGATAAAACTGCCTAATTTTGACAGGCAACTGTAGATTGACAAACATCTTGACCAACTGAGAAATCTCGTAAAAAAATTTAAGGATGAATGTAGTTTGATATTTCGATTACAGGTATGAGCTGTCAATCAAATGGATGGATGAGGAAATGACTGTAATCAGACTGATTAATAATTCACTCACCTCCATCAGGGCCGGCTCTATGGTTACTGGAGCCCTGGGCAAGCTGAACTTTGGCGCCCTTTTTAAGTATAATTATAAAAATTTTCACAAAGAAAAAACTAAAAATACAGAAATGAGATTATTACCTGGGTTGTTTTTAATAAACAATGAACAATAATATTATTTTTCTCAATCAATATTTGGACAGTGTGAACAATTAGCCTACCTAAAACATTTTTTTTATAGACTTTAACTCAGCAAATCTTTTCATGGTACTTTCTATATTTATATTCTTTTCAATATCATTTTCTATAGACAAAATTGATAAAGAATTCATTCTGTCTTGAATATGTTTTATAAGCTTTAGTAAACCAAAGCGTCTCTTGGCCAGTGCCACAGTAATAGGTATTGTAAGATTATTCTTAATGCAACCCACAGATTTGGCATGACATCCAGTAACTTATTAGTGTTTATGAACCTAATTTATAATATATATAGATGAATTTGCTTTTTTCCATCTTAAAGACGTCAGATTGAAAAATATTTTATTTATTATTTTCACTTTTTCTTTTTTTGGAAGATTCTTGATGGCGCCCCGGGCAACTGCCGGAGTTGCCAGTACCTTGAGCCAGCCCTGCCTCCATTGAATTTCTCTAAAATCATTTGATAAAACTATCCAGTGGTAAATAGCAGATTAGAAAAGGAATATTCTGTTTTATTTTCATGCGCAAGAAACAGCATCAAATCACAAACATTAGTGACAAAAAAAATAGATACATTAAAATGGAAGATGTTTATAAAATTTATAAATTTTTGTGTTATGTTAATTACTATACATCCTCCTTATTTACTGATTGATGCAAAATTATTGTCTGAAAAATAAGACCTAACTTAATCTACCCGAAAGCCAACATCTCAGGCGGACACATCATGCCATCTGTCGAATAAGTTATAAAATTGAGATATTTGAATTTTTTAATATTTTTTTAGAACGGGTATTTTAAAAGAATATTTAATAGCCACAAACTCTAAGTTCAGCTTATAGAAACTCAAATCAGAGGATTTATAAAATTTCATTGAATAGTCTTCGAGATATTTCATACTAAAGTTGTACTTGACACTAATGAGGATAAACAAATTATTATATAGATTATATATTATTAATGCATAGTAAATCTAGTCACTGTCATCTTCTAAACATTCCTACTGTTAACTCTGATATATGTGTGTAATTGTAAACAATAAGACAAACATTTATTATTTTTGAATTTGAATCAAATTTATAGAACTCACGTTATTCTATTTGATTTTCTGTTTAATTATTTAAATGTTTTTAATTTTACATAGTATACGTATGTAATGTAGGTACAGCTGATAAGGATCGAATAGACCCTCATCAGCTGTATCTATATTACATATTTCTGTGACTACAGAATAACTATAATTAAGCTTTTTTATCCTACCTAAGTGCTAGAAAAAAAATGTCTTCTATCAAAGGATAAAAACTTACTTTTATCAAGAACTGAATGTTTGGAACATAAAATAGTCAATGGTCGACAATTACTCAACTTCAAATCAAAAATAGACTGCATATTATCCTCTCATAGCAAATTAGCAAAATTGCATTTATGACTAATTTTAGCAAAGTATTTCCCAATGATTGCATTTTGTGTGTGTATTGTGTGGATTTACAAAAATTAATGAAAATGTTTTAATTGTAGGAGAGTAAATATAATTTTCTAAATGTGTTAAGTAAAAACTGTGTTGTAAAAGTAGAGTGTTATATGAGGGTTTACACAATTTTCTAATTGTGTTAGAGCGAAACTATATTGTAGATAAACAGTGTTATACAAGAGTTAACTGTATATGTATTGTATAAAATATTTTGAATAAAAAAGGAGTTCAAACAACAGTTTGGCAAAATTAAGATCAAGATACCAAAAAAAATCCCCAAATAGAAGTTTGTTATTTCAGAGATTTGTATATAAATGTTTTACAGGAATCCCTTGATTAGTGCAGTTATTTTTAATTGTAGGAGAGTAAATATAATTTTCTAAATGTGTTAAGTAAAAACTGTGTTGTAAAAGTAGAGTGTTATATGAGGGTTTACACAATTTTCTAATTGTGTTAGAGCGAAACTATATTGTAGATAAACAGTGTTATACAAGAGTTAACTGTATATGTATTGTATAAAATATTTTGAATAAAAAAGGAGTTCAAACAACAGTTTGGCAAAATTAAGATCAAGATACCAAAAAAAATCCCCAAATAGAAGTTTGTTATTTCAGAGATTTGTATATAAATGTTTTACAGGAATCCCTTGATTAGTGCTCCTCGCTATACACCACATATATCAAAACTATAAATCCTCGCTATACACCACATATATCAAAACTGCACTAACCAAACTTTTTTCTCTCTCTCAAAACATTTCTATATTGCATTATATATACTTTAAATCATTAAGAAATATGTATAGTATTTTAAAAATTTATTGAATTAAAATTTATTTTTCACAAAAAAAATTATAAAATAATTGCACATCCATAGACATCAAGTACTGGAGAGGAATTGAAGCTGTCTATATAATATTGTAATAGCTATTTTAGGTAGTTGCCATTCACACTAAATTTATTAATAAATAAAATTACAACTAATTTAAAATAAAACAATTAGATGACGAAAATCGTAATATTAACAGAATTAAAAATAAAAAAATAAATTTATTGCAGTGCTACATTGATTGGATCAATGTAGATGATACAATCAGGGATTGTATCATCAATTGATATAATCAGGGATTGTAGTCTACAATCCCTGAGATTCAGTTGCTAACACTTCAGAGGGTTTGCAAAAAAATAAATAAAAAATAAAATATCACACTTGTTGAAGTGCACTAATCAAATTTGGCACTGCATATATTAAGGGATAGTCTCAATGTTTTTTTGCACACTAATCAAAACTGCATTTTCAAACCTGCACTAATTAAGGGATTCTTGTATTATAAAACATGAAGAATTAAGGGATTTCTTATTTTGATTAATAAATCTATTTTGGAAATTAACAAGTATTGTAATGGAATCAAATTTTTTTAAACTTGGAAATACATTCTGATATTATTATTTAGTTATAAAATATGCATTACAGAAATTGTTAAAAGTTCTTCATTCCCAAATCTAATAAAATTGATTCTATTGCAAGGAATTTTTTTGGAAAATTAAAATTATTATAATAGCTCCAGTTTTTTATTTAGTATTGGTCAGTTATATAATCATTTTACTCACTTCATTTAAATTCAACCACAATTTTACATTTATTGATGGTCCAGACATATCATCCAAGATAAAAGTAATGTGAGTTGAAGACTTTTGAACTAAATGAAGTTTTCCAATAATAGTTACCTAAAAATATAAATAAAACAATTCAAGATAATCATTTAAATAAAAAATATATATAAATAATAAGCATAGCACTGAGACAGATGTATGTTTAAAAAGTAATAACTATAAAAATGCGGAAAGCACTTTTTTTTTTTTTTTTTTTTTAAACAGAAATCAATAAATAAGTCAAATTACAGAAAAGTATGTTTCTTTTTTTTTTTTTTTTTTTTAAAATAGTCCTCTTCATTCTGCATAAAAAAATAAATTCGAAAAAATAGTGTTCCTTCTCCCGTATACCTGCAGTGGCGGAACTTAAAATTTTTGGCCCCCCAAAATATTATTTGGGCATCTATCACAAAAAAATTTATCTAGATATTTTTGTTAGAAAATAACAAAAAAGAACAAAATTATATCATTTAAAACATAATTAAAAATATCAAAGGAAAATATATTTAAAATTCTTCCTCCTGGATCACATTTATATTTAAAAGATGTGATTTGCAAAATCTCTAATCACATCTTTTATTTCCACGTTTTTGGCTACTGCTCCTATCACTGCACTGCCCTGATTCAATAAATGTTTCACTTTTTTCATGGTGCATTTAATTTTTATTGTATTATATTGTTAATTTAAGAAGTTAGTAAAGAAAGTACAGATAAAGCTACACACAAAATCAGTAGTTTTAGTTATGCAGTTTCATAAAAGATTTATTTTTTTGGAGAGTTAAACAATTGTTAAGAACAAATATCAGCTGCTAAGAAGTGAAATTCAATGTGTTGCAATGCAATTATATCTTGCTTCCGGTCTGGCTTTTTCTTTGACATTGTTTCATGGTATTTTGATGCAATGAATCTTGCCCTTTTCCTAGATACTCATATTTATTTCAATAAATGTCATATTATGAAATAAGTATTTATAATATTTATATATAAATAAACATATTAATTTATAAATATATAATTATAAATTATTTAATATATTTATAAATAAGTATATTAACTATTAATGATGTAGAACAGCACTAAATCGCAGCATATTTCAAAACGTTTAATACATCAATCCGCGCTAATGTTTTCGGCTATACAGCCATCTTCAGGCGCATTCCAAATCGAAACATTCCAAGAAAGAACATACCATTTCCCTAATGGTCTTTAACACAAACAACAATGACGTCATTGTTGTTTGTGTTAAAGACCATTAGGGAAATGTTATGTTCTTTCTTGGAATGTTTCGATTTGGAATGCGCCTGAAGATGGCTGTATAGCCGAAAACATTAGCGCGGATTGATGTATTAAACGTTTTGAAATACGCTGCGATTCAGTGCTGTTTTGTATTATTAATAGTCATAAT
>AYEL01082010.1:0-35726 GCA_000484575.1 Olivierus martensii | reverse complement strand
GGATTTACCTATAGGCCGAGTCCTAGGGCCCCGCGATTCTAGGGGCCCAATCAGTTTTGAACTTTTCGAAACTTTTAATAAGTACCTATAGGCCGAGTCCTAGGGCCCCGCGATTCTAGGGGCCCAATCAGTTTTGAACTTTTAGAAACTTTTAATAAGAAAAAAATGGGTTTTTATTAAAGTGATAGAAAGAAAGTAAAATTTTAAAGGTTCCTTATAAGTTATAAAGAACGTTTAAAATTAAACATAGCTGATTCGAATCTTTAGGGGCCTCAAAGCCTTGCTCGTTCTAGGGCTCCAAAAATGCAAATCCGGCTCTGGTTACGCCATAAATAATACATTTTCTACTAATTTATTTGATTTACAAGCAGTTATTGCAGTGAAATATGTTAATCAGGATATTCCTTTATTCCGAACAAAAAATTAAAACAAATAACAAAACCTGTGATCATACTAGAGGTCCTCTACCATTGTGTAATTTCTCTCTCTCTCTCTCCTTGAAGTCCATTAGGATAAAAAATTTTAGCCAAGTGGACCATCCTCTAGAAAAAACCCCACAAATAAACTAACACATACTTAACAAAATAAAACGTTGCGCTAAACTTTTATTAACTTTTTAACAAATAAAACAATACCTGCTTATATTTAAAATAGTTACAAGTAAATAATACAGCAAAACATCCATTTTACCATAAAAGTTGTTAATATTTGCTCGAAAAACATTTTTATATTGGTCAAACACTTGAATACTGAATGTCATTAATAAAAACGTCGCGAATTCTACGCGAAAAATTAAATCATACAAATAACAAGCCGAAACGTTAGAATATAATGGGCATATTAAAAAATTATCATAACTAAGCATTAAAAAGAATCACTTTTTATACAGGTAGTGTTAAACTTTTAATATAATAACATCATGCTATAATCGATTGAGTATAATTATTCCTTCTCTGTAATAAGGGGTTAGGAATGATACTACTCACTCTCTAACCCGCTATTAAATATACAAGTCTCGAATTAAGGTTAATCTGATAAGGGATAACCATTTGTAATGGAATCTATAAGCAATTCCCAAATTAAATTTCTAGTGAAATAAAGGGCATGGTAGGATTTCCTTTGTGGGCTACAGACGAACCCTTTCGAGCGAAGCTACGAGTATACTTAATTATAGAGTTGTTGCTTTAAATAATAATCATCTCATGCCGTAGTAAAGTTGACATGCTTGACACTACTGATAATGAATCGACCACCTTGAGACTGTTGCACGAATTGTTGCGTGATATTTCAACCACGTGTCGTGCCATAGAAGAAAAATGTTTGCCTCCAACTTCTGCGTATCACTTGATTAAATTTCGAAATAATCTTTCTTAATAAAGAACTTTCGAAAATGGCGAATTTGTGTGTCAATTTTCAAAAATTTAAAAATTTTAACGCGTATAAAAAAAACCTCAATACTATTGGTTGTTAAAATCACAAATGCTATTATTATTACGTCATAATTAAATTGAGATATTATTCGCTAATTGGATTTTAAATTAAATTTAAAAAGAACAAACGAATTACGTATAAACTTCTGTTCAATTATTGATATGATCTCTGTTAATTATTGGCACGAATAAATATTATTATTATTATTATTATAGATAAGAGTTTACTAAACTTGGGTTATGGCTGTTAAATATATAAAAAGAAATTATTCTATATAAAGGCTTATCAAGGTCACGTGAACAGCTTTATAATCACGCGATCCGCCTTTGACCACGCATAGATTTGTTTAACTATTATTTTCCTTGTCATTTTATTATTAATGTAATACTTCTCGACGGATTAATACGTCTTTTCTGCATTTTTACACAGAAACTAAATAAATTTTACTGAATTTATCTTTTAATTTAACGATTTTTATCAAAAACCAATCACGTGACATTAAACTAAAACGTAATACGAAATTAACCAATAGAGAAACGGAAAATTTAAATTACTGACAGCGATTTAATTTAAATAAATTTTTCGTTTACTCTTTAGTGTATAAAATTATTTATATTAATTATTTCTGTGTTTTTTTCTTATATTTATTTTAATTTCGACTGAAAGAAATTTAATTTAAAATCGCTCACGTGACGAGACAAAAAAAAAACGTTTTTCGGCACGTGATATAAATTATCCAATTAAAGGCGAATAAATTTAAATTTTGAAAAAACGACATCTTGATAATTTTTTCTACGTTCTTGAAACAAACAAACTTTAAATTAATATTTTTTGCACGATTAAAAGTGGAAATTAATTCATAAAAAATATTTATTTCACTTAATAGAGAGAAATAATTTAAATTTTGAAGTTTTTACGGTCGACTTACGATAATAAATCAATACTTTTGACCCAATATTTTGTAGTCTAGATTCTAGAGTGAAATTTGGCATCTGTCGGCACGGAGAAAAATATAGAAAGAAAGATTTAGGATACAAATACTCAACCATAAACATCTCTACAATCTATTTGATCTCGTATATCAAACAAGAGAAGCTCAAGGCAAAAATGCCCTTATTCCACTGCCAGGGAAGTACAGTTACAGTTGCTATGGTGACAAATAATACTATACGTCGTCTTTTTGATGAGTTCCGACGTACCTGCAAGTTTGGAAGTGAAATGTTTGCGTAAATCATCTGGAGTCTGAAGAAACGACACTTGTACCTCCCTCCAGCTTATCTGCCAGGGATTTTCAGAGCTATCTCGCTTTTGATGTAGAATTATTTGCACATACACACTTCAACATTTCCAACAGGAAATCTGTTAGGGCAACAAGAGTGATACCCGAATTCCCATAACAATTTTTCCTTCTTTTAACCTGCCAGAAGAACATTTTTATTGATGCTTAATTTTATCAGCAGCTTTGTTTGAATAGCAACTAATTGCACAAAAAATTACCAAAATTCCAACGTTAAATTTTATGCAGAATCAAATTTTCTTATCTCAGATTTATGCCGACTTCTTATCCGGCCTTGATTACAGTGATTGAATGTTGAAATCAAAAGTAATAAAGGTGATTCTTGATTTCCGTTCTGACAAAAGCTAGATCTGATAAAGTGATTGCCATCTAAGGCCGAGTGAATCTTTCTCTTTTTTTATAGAAGAAAAAAAAATCCGTTGGCTTCGGGCAATCTCAAAAACCAAATTGACTTCCGTTCAATAGGACTGCTTTCGCTATTTTTGAGCCGAAAAACCACTCAATGAAGTGATGGTTACCAGCGATCTTCTTCTTCTGGTTGCTTAAGTTTGCTTTACTTCGTAAGATTTTCTTCGATAATTTAGTGAGTTACTCAGTTCTGGTTATTCGTAGCGGCGGGTTAGGTAAATCAAGATAAATTGAATCAGCGCTTGCAGTTTGTTATGTAGCAGCATGCGTCTGGGGAACACTTTCGTTATAATTGCATTTGGACCGCTTATATTGTTCTACAAACCTGATACAATCGCATGATTGAATGTACAGCTGCGCGATAATACAGTATTATTATTATTACACGAAAAAAGTCAACGTTTTGCCTCCAGCGCACTAAATATAGTCACGTTTGTTATTGTAGCAGTAACTTTAGCAGCAGCAGCAACAATAACTGTTCCCATAAGAAGAGAAATCATAATTGCCAAAATATTTTCGCGTTTGTTTTTATAATAGCACGACAAGTATATTGGAACAAATCGTTTGACTTTGCTGTTTTGTAATGGTTCCTCGCTACGGATTCCACCGGCATCGTTTTGTTTTTGTAATAGCATCGATTCTTATCTCGTAATTGCTGTAACACGCCGTGCACTATTGTTGTTCACACAATAGCACAGTAGCAGTTCTTATTGTTTAGATATTGTTAGCTGGGTCGAAGTTTTTATCACCACAATAAATAACGCTAATCGATACGCATTGGATACCACGTAAAAAAATGTGTCATAAAATTAATAACGAGATTTAAATTGCGGGATCGAGTTACCAGACAGCAAAATGAAAGAAAAAAACTTCTAAATTTTCCTATATCAATCGAATAAAGTAAGAACGCTAATCGATACGCATTGGATACCACGTAAAAAAATGTGTCATAAAATTAATAACGAGGTTTTATATTGCGGGATCGAGTTACCAGACAGCAAAATGAAAGAAAAAACTTTTAAATTTTCCTATATCAATCGAATAAAGTAAGAAAAAAATGTCGAAACAAAAAATCAATTAAGAGGAAAAGATTAGGAACAGGTGCAAGTGATTGTTCTTTTATTCCTTCAACTCGGGCCATGTTGATAAATGACCAAATCAACTCTTCTACTTATTGGCACGACAGTCGCCAATAATACCCATAAGATTCGATCTACTGTGTATACAGAGTGATAAATAGTTTCACATCCTGTGAGAAACTTCATCAAAGATTACTGTTTAGAGTAGAAAACATGTCGTCTCCACACTACAAAAAATGGCACTTAACTAATTCTTGCATCAGAGCCCAATATAAAGTAAGAAAAAAATGTCGAAACAAAAAATCAATTAAGAGGAAAAGATTAGGAACAGGTGCAAGTGATTGTTCTTTTATTCCTTCAACTCGGGCCATGTTGATAAATGACCAAATCAACTCTTCTACTTATTGGCACGACAGTCGCCAATAATACCCATAAGATTCGATCTACTGTGTATACAGAGTGATAAATAGTTTCACATCCTGTGAGAAACTTCATCAAAGATTACTGTTTAGAGTAGAAAACATGTCGTCTCCACACTACAAAAAATGGCACTTAACTAATTCTTGCACCAGAGCCCAATAATAATAATAATAATAATAATAATAATATAAATCATAGAGATCCCAGCACAAGTTTGGCTCTTCGAATTTTCCGATTTGCGTGTTTAAAATGATTTTATAATTATGCTTCTTGCAAAAATATCCACTTTTTTTACTTTTCTAACTTTGCGTTCAATCAATAAGTTTCTTCTCTATCAAATTCCTTGAATGGAAAAAAAAACTTAAAATGGAAATCAATTATAAACCAATTTTGGTACTGTGCCACTGGGAAATATTTAACTTCCGGCTCAGATTGGAATTTGATATGGACAGAATAAATTCTTAAAATTTTATTAACTCCTTTCTGTCTTTATTTCGCGATATGGACTGCGTTGAAAAATTATAAAAATTTTTCAAAAGTTTTGAAAATTAGCCGCAGGGGTGCTCAACGTTAGTTAAACATTCATAATAGTCTCAGTTTTGCCGATCGTAAACGATTAAGTAGTTTGATAAAAAAAAAAAAATTAGCGATTTTAATCGATTAAAATTTTAAATTGATTTAAAATTTACGAAATGTCCTGCAAAAAAGCGATACTTTTCGCGTTGCAAATATTTTTATTGCTATTTTATTGTGTTTTGCTTATGGTTTATGATATGGAATTTGGGAAGTATGATATTGTTTTGTTTTAACATTTTCAGTATTTTCATTGTTTATAAATTACACTTTTATTAAAATGTAATATTATAAAAAGTAACATTAACTCTGAGATATAAAAACATCCCAAAAATCTTGTTAACCCTTTAAAGCTAGCCAATCACCATCGAGTGCACAAAGCGTCACGACGCGTCGCGTTGCATTGCGTCTCTCTCCTACTGTCTATCGGGTTAGTAAGAAGACGAGCGACGCAATGCAATGCGTTTTGGCAACGCGACGCGTCGTGAAGCTTTATGTACTCGATGGTGATTGCTAGCTTTAAAATGGTTAATGTTACTTATGACTCCTAATTTTACATGAAGAAAGCTTTATGGTTTAAAGATTCCAAAACAATGTTAATGTAAAATTAAAAGTCATAAGCAACATTCACAAAATTTTGGGGTCTTCTTAAGCCTCTTAGCTTTGTAAATGCAAAATTAAAAAAGTCATACGTAACGTTAACAGGATTTTGGGTTTTTTTTTAAACTCCAAAGCCTTCTTAATGTAAAACTAGAAGTCATAAGTAATATTAACAAGACCTTCAGATTTTTTAAACCTCAATGCCTTGTTAATGTAAAATTAGAAGCCATGAGTATCATTGACAAGGTTTTTGAGTTCTTTTTAAACCCCAAAGTCTTGTTAATGTAAAATTAGAAGCCATAAGTAACATTAGCATGGTTTTAGGATTTTCTTAAACCACAAATCCTTGTTAATATAAAATTAGAAGTCATAAGTAGCATTAACAGGATTTTGTTTTTTTTTTTAAACTCCAAAAGCCTTGTTAATGTAAAACTAGAGGTCATAAGTAACATCAAAGCCTTGTTAATGTTACTTTTTATATTGTTACATCTTAAAATTGCAATAAAAACAAATAATGTAAATACTGAAAATGTTAAAAACCATTCCCAACTCTGATTCTGATGATTTTTAAAATCGTTCGTATTCGATTGATTACAGAAATTTGATTAATCGATTATTATTATCTAATCAATCGAAGCACTAATAAAAATAAGATAAACATGTTAGAAATTCTGATAACGCAACGTTAAAATGACGACTTTATTACGTCTCTCATCATCCTACCTCTTAATATATATCTGATCAGTTATACTGTAGCCCATAATTCTCGTATTTTCATTACTGACTGTGCCATAAATCATAAATCGACAGTTCTTCGCTTCTGCAAGAAATAAAACTAAGTTTAAGTGTTCAACTTTCTGATCAGGAACTTCAACGGAGTGTGCAAAGAAAGACGTTTATATAAATCATTCTCAAAGCAGCTGCTACATCCCCAAGTGACAATCGAATTCCTGTCGGGTTTCGGAACGTTCGTGCCATATACATTAAATGCTAATTCGCTCCAGTTTTAAGAGGTAAAAAGCTGGCGGTTAGTTTAAAGGAACCACTGTTGAAATTTGAATGAAAGAGTATGATGTCATCCATTCATTTTACATGACGTAATGCATTTCAACATCATTAAAAAACAAAAAAACTTTTCACAATCTGGTTAACCGCGTTTTCAAAACGACTTCGAGGGTTCTTCAGCAAATTGCTTTGTAGATATTCAACGTTCAAGCATTGTCCTGAAGCGTTTTTAATTTCATATAATTACTTTATTAGCTCGAAGGAAAATCTTTAACAGCTCTCTTAAAACTGCTTCAACTTCTTAAAATGAAGACATTCTGCTCAAACATAGAAATACTCAGCGCAAACAAAACATTTTGTGCAAGAACAAAAACATAATTGGCTGCAAGAAGACATTCAGCAAAAAGCATTTTTCGCGGAATGTCTTCATTTGTGCTTTTGTTCTTGCACAGTTTTTTTTTCGCGGAATGTCTTCATTTGTGCTTTTGTTGTTGCACAAAGTGTTTTGTTTCGCGGAATGTCTTCATTTGTTGTTTTTTGTTTTTGCACAAAGTGTTTTGTTTACATTGAATATTTCTGTGTTTTGCGAGGAATGTCTTCATTTGCGCTTTTGTTCTTGCACAGAGTGTTTTATTTGCACTGAGTGTTTGTGTTTGCGCGGAATGTCTTCATTTGTGTTTTTTGTTCTTGCACAGTGTTTTGTTTCGCGGAATGTCTTCATTTGTGCTTTTATTTTTGCACAGAGTGTTTGCACTGATTGTTTGTGTTTGAGCGGAATATCTTCATTTGTTGTTTTTGCACAAAGTGTTTTGTTTGCATTGAATATTTCTGTGTTTTGCAAGGAATGTCTTCATTTGTGCTTTTGTTCTTGCACAGAGTGTTTTGTTTGCACTGAGTGTTCGTGTTTTTTCATTCTAAAAATTAACATTCGCATCGGATAAACACATAAAATTCAATATCTATAAGCCATATAAATATATTTTATATACATATCGATCTATCGATCATTGACCGTGCATATATTTTTCATAAATGCGAATAGTGATATTACATTCCATTATGGAAAAAGCACAAAGGGATCGATCACCGAATTGCAAATAATATAAAGAACAATAAGACACAGGATATGGCCAGTGTATAGAAACCAGATAGAATTTATCTTACCAGCCGGGCAGATTTCCAATACAGAATCTTATCTTGACGTATAGTACAGGAAAAATATCTACCTAAACAGTTTAATATCCGATTTCGATCTCGAGTCAGTTCGATATGTTAAAACTACCTACAAAGCTTTGATCCAGCTGTTAGAGTTTGTCATCAATCGGATATTGTTCGACTGGATTCTTCCTCCTTTTTTTCTCCGGTTTTGTTTTTCTAAAAACTTACGTTTCGTCTGAAAAACGTGTTATGTGATACAAGAATGTCATATTCTTTTTTTTTTATTATTCCCTCCTATTCACTCAGTAAAGAATAAGAAAGCCAGCATATATTTTTAGCCTTTTTTCTTATTTTGGCTCATATACTAACTTACGTTTCGTCTGAAAAACGTGTTATGTGATACAAGAATGTCATATTCTTTTTTTATTATTCCCTCCTATTCACTCTGTAAAGAATAAGAAAGCCAGCATATATTTTTAGCCGTTTTTCTTATTTTGGCTCATATATTATGGAAATGTTAGAAGAAAACTCCATGAATATTTTCGATTAATTAAATTTTATAATCGATATAACTTGATAGTTTTTACACTTACTACCAGGGACTTTAAGAGAAAATCCGAGACCCGAGGTAGCTAATATTTTTGAGGCCCTTCAAAAAATTTGCCAAATATACAGTAGTAAGTGTACAAGAAAAATGAAAACATTAATAAAAAACTTCAAATTTTGACAAACGCTGAAGCTCAAACAGTATAAAAATATACAAATATATTTTTTCTAACATATTGAGTTATAAATTGAGGGCCCCAAAATCGTGACGTCCGGGGCAGCTGACTCTCTTGCCCCCTCTCTGATAGTCACCGCTTACTACAATCGCACTTTGAAAAGACTCAGAGAGTTTATTTCTACTACAAAACGCATATTGAGTTATAAATTGAGGGCCCCAAAATCGTGACGTCCGGGGCAGCTGACTCTCTTTCCCCCTCTCTGATAGTCACCGCTTACTACAATCGCACTTTGAAAAGAGAGAGTTTATTTCTACTACAAAACAAAATTTCACGAAATTCTTTACGCTCCAAGTAATCAAACTGGTGAAATTTATTTTTTAATTTCTTTTTTTTTCCAAAAATTTTACGTCTTCGTAAAAAGTAACAAATGTACTCTTAGCATCATAAATTGCAGAATTTACAAAAATTCATAAATTTATTTTTTAATCAAAAAAAAGTTAAAAAAACATAAAACAAAAATAATATTAATGTATATGGTCCAAAAAACTATATATATATATAATTTTATCCCAAAAAAACAGAAAGATAAGCACGGCATACGTACATCTGTTATCATGGGTATCGGAAATATATTTTTCCGAATTTTTGACATTGTCACAAACAACTGCCCGCTGTAGTCGTTAACGTATTTTTGTGTTGTTATTTCTGTTCTATCACAAAAAGTATCTTCTAGAAAGCTTTCTGTAAGCTTACTTCTTATTTCCAGCCGCTTGCTTTACAATACGCCAAGTGCTTTCGTTGCAGGAGGACTTCTTCAAGAGAGAGAGGAAAGAAAAAAATATTGCCGTACTTTACGTCGATTGTAATGCTTCTAGCTACCAAGAATTGTTAAAATATATAATAGAATCGTCGACATATTCTCTTACGGTTTTATTTTCTCAGGATAAAGTTGTCAGGAAGTCTACGTTATCACTTCAAGTAATGAAATTTTCCGATATATCGAATTTAAAATAATTTTTTTATATTACCTTAACGGTAGGATTTTACTTCGACTGCTACCTTTCTGTAAGCTTACTTCTTATTTCCAGCCGCTTGCTTTACAATACGCCAAGTGCTTTCCTTGCAGGAGGACTTCAAGAGAGAGAGGAAAGAAAAAATATTGCCGTACTTTACGTCGATTGTAATGCTTCTAGCTACCAAGAATTGTTAAAATATATAATAGAATCGTCGACATATTCTCTTACGGTTTTATTTTCTCAGGATAAAGTTGTCAGGAAGTCTACGTTATCACTTCAAGTAATGAAATTTTCCGATATATCGAATTTAAAATAATTTTTTTATATTACCTTAACGGTAGGATTTTACTTCGACTGCTACGCGTTTTCGCGTCTGACCCTAGTGCGACGCGTCTATGAATAATAAGTCGCGTCAAAGCGTGTCACTTTTTTTGCACTCGATAAAGTAGATGTTAATACGCACGTGAATGATATTAACATCTATTTCATCATATTTTCATATAATGATTATTATACGATAATACGATTACATAATATTATCATTTAATATGTGCGCGCGGCGCCGCGAAAACGCGTGGCAGTCAAAGTAGAATCTTACCGATAACACGATAAATTAAGCTTAAAATTGATTTTAAAATGTTTTAAAAGCGAAATTGTTTTTTTTTCTTCCCCCCTCTTAAAGTTTAATCGGCAAAAAAAATTATGACTTTTTTGATAATTACTAATAAAGCCGCCATAAAAATCTCATAAAAGGCGTTATCATTGATTTCGTTTTTATAGATTCTTCGCCGAATTTTTTTCTTCTTCTTCCATCTTGGATATAACCGGACTTGTTGACACTTTCTACAAATTTGAAGTATTTTTTTTTTTCTAGTATTCGATTTGCCAAAGTCCCTATATAGCTATACAGACGAAAGAGAGAGAAAGCAATAAATGATACAGAAAAATGATTTGAAACTTTGTGTTAAACAATACAAATGTCTAAAGGATGACATATAACGCAAGAAACGATTTGTTAAAGGAAAAACATCTCCCGAAAGTGTAGACAAAAGAAAGTAAAAGTTACACAAAAGTGAAAATAAAAGAAAAAAAAGACAAACTGATTCGGTGTTAGAAAGGAAACTAAAGTAAAAAAAAAAACCAGTAAAACGAAAGAAAAATGCAAGAAAAGGGAGTGTGTGTTGTCCTGAGAATAGAGAAGTTGGAAGTGGAATTGTTTGCAGTCTTAGTGACCCGAATAAAAAGAAAAACCTTACCTTCTCGTGAATAACAAGCCACTTCATTACTGTTGCGAGAAAGCCGGAATTAGTTTCACCAGTCAGACTTTAATGTCACTCGTATCGGGCGAGTTCAATAAATGTTGGATTTTTATAACGTTAAGGTAAAGAAAACGAGAACAAATAATTAAAAATATATATATTATCTCTGTTTATAAAATAACTTATTTAAAATGCTGTATAAATACCGAAAACCTAGCTTGAACATAAAAATTTTATACGATTAATAATTTAAATAATAAAAAAAAATGAATATCGCGTATTTCAGACACCAGAGGGACCGCCAAGCAAAAAGTTTGTTTCAAAAATGTCGAACGGTAAACATTTAAAAATATTTTTTTAATTAATTATTTATTTTACAATTTTAATATACATTTATATGATTTTATTTTACAGAACATGGATAAAAATACAAATTTATTCATTAATTCAATTTTCTGTTTTATGTAAATAATAAAAACGAAAAGAATTATTATATAAAAGGTTTCACTAAAAAAAAAAACAATAAGAAATACTTTAGAGAGGAATTTAAAGTTTCCGGTGGCTCAAATTTTTAACAATAACTATAATGAATCGCTCTTCGATCGTTTATAGAACTAACTGCCATTTTTAATTCTTTCTGTGAGAGATGAAGCGAAAAACTGCGGAACTGCCTATTCATATGTACTTCCTGTCTACGTTCTGATTGGATTTCCTATCGATGCGCTTCCTGTGCCTTCAAAGAAATCAATAAAAGGAATATAAGAAGTAAATGGAGTATGGAAACTACTATTCCCAATAGTCAACCAAAGGGAAAAAAAGCGATTTTAGCTTATTTCGAATAAACTAAAAGTTGGCGAAACACAGTTTTCTCCTTTTCTTTCTTTCTTTCTACCAAACCAACAAAAAAAAAAAGGAGAAGGAAATTTTCAACAACTTGTTCTTTTCCAGCGACAACAATTTCCGAGTAACCCTGTAATTTTTAAATCGCCTCATTTCCTCCAGAGATTTTTTTTTCCGGAGTAAATACCGGCATTTTTCTTTCTGGAATTTTCTTAAACATTTAAAATAATTTAGAAGAAGAAAATCCAGTAAACTTAATCCGATTGTAATAAAATTTAATGCAGTATTTGTTTTTTTTTTCCTTTCCTTCTTCCGCGGAAAAAACCCGTCTAAGTGAACCAATTTACGGTTTTTGAAGATTTTCCAAAACCGATAAATGGCGAAATCATTTTCCAAAACTACCATTGTTCTCCGGTTTGCCGGCTCTGATTTAATAAAGACGTGAAGTTTAAAGGCATAAATCGTCTTTATGAGCAAAATAAGCCAAGAAAATATTTACTTCTCTAATATTGCAGAATGGCAAAATGCAAATTTTCTAAAGTTTTAAACATGTTGAAAATGCAAATAATGCATTTTATTATCCATAACTCATATGAGTATGTTTACATACTTTTCTACGTCGCTTGTCATATTAATCAGCCATCTTTGATTATATTAAAACGGTTACACTAAACTTTATTAACGTTACTGTTTAAATTATTCTAAATAGCCCAAAGCCTTTTAAATTTAATTATGTTAAACAAATTAACATTTTAAAATTAATTGTATTTCCAGTCTTGACATTTAAAAAAAAAAAAAAAAAATTACTTTTATCGTAATTAAGAAAATTATAAAATGGCAGCCTTTCAAAAGAAAATCTTAAAAAAGCGACTCCAACCGGTAAATTCATACAAACAATTTAAATTCTAAATTTTAAAATACGTAATTACATATTTAAATTTTTAGAATAATAATGTAATCAAATGAAAAAGTAATAATAAAAATACTGTTAAATCTTATTACGTTTAAGTATATTCGAAACACGAAACTCTCTTTACGTCACTGTCACCTTAGCAACGAAAAATAACAAAAATAAATAAACCATCGACATTTTTAAGTAAATAATTATTCGGAAATAAATTTATCGTTTAAATTTTTATTAGAATTTTTAATATTAGAAAGCCGAATAATATTTTTATACGCCATTTCTTCGGTTGAAAGTCATTTATATATTAGAATGACCTCAAAATGTGTTAAGTGCGGACGACAGTCTGGTGTCATCGACATCTCTCCTCTGTTATCGGAAGCAAAACGGAAACTTCCATAACTCAAGCAATCACTAAGACGCCAGAAGGAATCATCATACTCTCTATCCGTTGGCAACATCGCAGATATGAGCCACATAGTCGCGACATAACGTAAACAAACAGTTTACGATTTTCATATTCTTCTTTTTTTTACATTGTAATAACCAGAACTTTTCGAAGCGCGACTTAAATCCACTTATGTCACTGTACGCCTTCCGGGGTTATCTTCGTGACAGTTAGGGGAAGTTGTCGCTTCTTTTGACGTTTTCCAACGCGACCCCGGGTCTGTCGCGAAGATAGATTTACGGCTTTTCGCTTCCACAACCGAAAAACGGATGTAGACAGTAAAAACTTTTGAAGAACGTGGGTGGTACATCGATACAAATGTTCGGAGAACAGTACAAGCTTTAAGTGAAGTACGTTTACTGGATTCGGAATTAGTTCGACTTTCTATTCCGCGAAAATATCAGGAAAACAATTTTTTTTTCGGCATTTTTAACAATTGCGTTCCATATAATGCGAAATTCTCGGAGTTCGGCAGAAACACTCAGTTCGATAATTTATTGTCTGTCTTTATAGTTCTTGCTCCGAGAGCGTTTTTGTAGAATTGGAAATCGAACGCGCTTACTGTATAAAGAATTAGAGTATATAAAACCAGCGCATTCTGAATTGAACACAACTGGTTCCACAAATCAGTGCATGGTGATGGAGTGAAATTTTTTTTTTTAATATAAAAGCCAATAAAATTTTTCACATGGAGACCAAAAAAACATCCGATATAGCGTAATTTAAATTCCGTAAATTGCGCACCACTCGATACTTGTGTCGGGCAATCGCGGTGAGGTGTAGAATTGGAAAATCGAACGCGCTTACTGTATAAAGAATTAGAGTATATAAAACCAGCGCATTCTGAATTGAACACAACTGGTTCCACAAATCAGTGCATGGTGATGGAGGGAAAATTTTTTTTCTAATTTAAAAGCCAATAAAATTTTTCACGTGGAGACCAAAAAAACATCCGATATAGCGTAATTTAAATTCCGTAAATTGCGCATCACACGATTCTTGTGTCGGGCAATCGCGGTGATGCTTTTTCACTGCTGGAGTAACAGATAAGTAATAGACCATCGGGAAAATGCAAATTGAAGTAAAACTCGCCCTCTAGAGTAAAGCCACGTTCATTCTAAGGGGCTTGAATAATGTATCGCTCCAACGAAACGAACACTCGAATCTCGCGATAAGTGCAGCATCCCGAGTGTTTCTGGCTGCAATTTATAACGAAAAAAAATGATGATAAACGATTACTGGAGCACAATTAAGGATAACGAATAACTCGAGGCATTTAAACAAAATTTATAACAAAATAAATAATTATAAATTAACAAATTTTCATTTAAAAATCGAGGAATATATATATTTTTTTTCGCGACTCTATATTAATGTAATTCCTGTTCAGGCGGTTATCTGTAAAGCTTTAGGTAATGCAGTAACGCAATTACCACATCGAAAATAAAATTACGACTATAAATTTAATTCGGTAGCGCTTCTGGCATAAAATTTGTTATCGGTACCCGCTTTACGCTTTCGAGAAACGTTCGTTCTGAGCGGAATTTCGTTAAGCTTACACAAAAAAGAATTTTTACTTTTTTTTGGGGGAGATTTTTCCGTGCAGTTCGATACTCCGCTCGTTCTCGATTAACTCGCAACATACGCGGAACATAATTCGAACGAAAAAAAAGGGGGAAAAAGACGCAGTTATTGGATAAATCTTGGCAATTTGCATCTTAAATGTCCCATAACGACATGCTAATTTCGCTTTAATCTATTCTTAATTGTTACATTATTCAGAGAAATAAGACTTTATCGGGTTTTAGACGATATAAAACAGTTAGTGAAAAATCTTTTCCTTTTCTAAATTCCGACGCCTTTTGTTTTTAGCGTGGTTATCAATCACTACAGGGAAAAAAAGATTCCCAGAGCGAACTTAAGTCAATAGCACTAAATTGGAGCAACACGTTTAAAACATATCGCATTAAATACCTGTAATTTATTGCATGCCGTGTATAATCTCCGAAGTGAAGGAACACGCGAAAAATTTCCCAGTGATCACGTGATTTATTTGATAGTGCACCTAAGCCTTCGATCCTTAGCCGGTCCCGTGGGATGCTTTTGTTGTTAGGGGATACGGATCACGTACGCGAAGGGATTACCATTGTCAGCTAGTATACTGAGTCGACTTGACAGTTATTTCACACTAAGACAAATGTTAGACTTCATCCTCTATCTTTAAAAGAACTGTGTGGTTCATCCTATACCCTCCGATTGCGGGGAGGACCAGGTACAGTTACTATGGCAACACATCCAATCTAAAGAGGAGGACAGCCTGTTATTGCAGTTTGCACTGGTATTAAGACCATCCTTGGAAACTTGTATCGATACTTTGCCTTTTGTAGTAATGGCAACCTTTGTAATGCTACAGGATGCATTTACTTGTATCAGCTTCATCAATACACCATCAATCCCATGCTGATTATTGGATTGATGCTGGAAACAGTATTACTATAGCCATATTTTTCTTCTTCTTCCCAACATAATTGAAAATTGTTTTATTTATTCTGTGCAAAAGATGTTATCTCCTCATTGCAACACAGTTATGTTGCACAATAAATGCTAAATTACTTTATTAATTGCAGATTCTACTAATTCATAAGCATCTCTGCACTTAAATACCTCATTAACTATCAATGATTTGTGTTGATTGTATATAATTTCCCAAAACCAGGCTCAAAATATATATTTTAATGCTGTATAGCAAAAATTTACTGATGCTACATGCAAAATAAAAAGAATAGAAAGATACTGTATACAGTTTATCTTCATGTAATGTACAGTAAATGCTGAACTGCTTTATTAATTGCAAAATCTACTAATTCATAAGTCCCTCATTAACTATCAATAATTTGTGCAGACTGTAAATAAATTCTCTCAAAATCAGGCTTCCAAATATATATTTTAATGCTGTATAGCAAAACTTTACTGATGTGAAATGCAAAATAAAAATAATGGAAAAATTACCATATAATAAGTGATTATTTATTAAAATTTTGTAACTATACATCAGGAAGAACAATGCATCCTTTTTTTTAAAAGATATTTACATTTAGTTAAAAATAAAATAAGTACAACATATAAATTATTAAATTTTTTTTTCTCTATAACATTCAGGATTATGTTCAAAATATACTTTCCTTTCCCTGGATAAATATCTTAAAATTTCTCACCCTAAAACAGAAGATTAAAAACACTTACTCGGACCAAACCACAAACAAAATTTTGCCTGCAAAATTTCTAATATATATAAAAATAATAATCTTTTTTTTTCTATAAACAAAAAATATTAATAATATTCGCATTTTGTAAATAAACAAAAAAAAAAAAAAGAGAGAGAGAATTTCGAAATATTCGCATTTTGTAAATAAAAAAAAAAAAAAAGAGAGAGAGAATTTCGAAATATTTTCCTCCATTAGAATTCGAAACCAAAATAACAATAATTAAAAAAAAAATTTAAATGTTTTTTAAAATTATAAATACTCTATTTAATTCGGGGTCATGTTAACAATCCATAGAAAGCACTATCGGTTTAGGAATTAAGCTCCTGCATTTGAGGCAATCAATAATTTGGGAAAGTGTGTAACGAATGTGCACTGTAACAGTGCATAATTTATTGCTAGCATGACCCTAAATTAATTTTTGAAGTAAAATTAAAAATGTATTGTATAAATATACATATATATATTTTTTTAAGGTTTTTTTTTATAATTTGGTCCCTTTCACTCCTTTCTATATTAAATAGCAACCTTTACAGTCCTTTAATAACATTGATCAACATACAATGTGAATCTGCAGAAAAATTTGGATTTAAGTATAGAGAAATAGCACCAGAAGTATTCATTTATAATTTATGACAAATTGTAATCAGATTAATGCACAACCGAGAATTTAAAATTCATCCAAAATGCGTAATAATGTTCAATTAATACAAAAAGTTATGTCGTCATTAAGTTTATTCTGTAAATTTACAGTAAAAAATAAAATTTAATTAATTAAAGTAACGAGAGTAGATATACTGGTTGTACATCATCTTTGTAGAACATTAAGATAAATTCTTTCATTCAAAAAACTTACTTAATAATTCTAGAAGATATTTAAAATTTCACACATATCACAGAAAAGAAGTGTCACTTTAAAGATCCGTAGCATGCACATAGGAAACAGAGAACATTCAAGTACGTCGGAAAACATTAAGTTACTTATTCATGAACACTATAGATTGTCTTTCAAAAACAAAATATAAAACCATTCAACCAAAGATTGTAAGAATTATATAAATATGAAAAAAATTTTAGATTGTCATGCTGTACTTGACAGGTACCACATTATATTAAGATGAATTGAAAAATTATCAAAATGAAAAGGAAGACTAATATTAAACTTAAATCTTTATACAATGAAATTCTTAGAATATTTACAATCATAATGTAACCAAATTTACCATATTTTAATATATATATATACATATAATTACTCGGATGTTAAATGTTACGACCCAGCAAAATAAATCTAAAGCTGTTGCTCAAACTAGAGAAAATATTTTTACTAAAAATTTCTGGTATTAAATCATTTCTTTTAATTAAATAATTGCTAATTAAAATTAATTATAAAATGATTTTATAATATAGATTAAATATTTTTTTAAATAAGCCAACAAATTGAAGAATTCAACTTTAAAAAATTAATCGTATGATTTTTTGCAGTTCGCACTGCTTTAGTAAATTTGTTTCTTTTAAAACGACATGTTCGTTAATCGTTTCTAAGACGAAATTTTGTATTATTTTCAGAATATACAATAGTCACACATTGGAAATCTCAAACTACTGGAGAAGATAAAAAAGATTTAAAAATCACAAAAATTTGGCTTGAATTGCTTAGCTTTTGTGAATGTAATATGAATTTCAAATCTTTATTTATTATTTTTCTTCATTGATAAGAGACATCTTTTAATAAAATAATTAATTTTAGTTATCAATTTAATTGAATAACTTTCATTTGATTGTCATTATCTTGACTATGATTTAATTCCCATTAATTTGGTTTTGCTGGGTCCTAATAAACATTTAAACAAAACTAATGTTAAAATTATTTGATCCACCTCTTTCAACATAACCACATTTAGATGACCTTTTCTGTTGAACTCCTTCAGATTTTGTAATTCTTTCTGCAACAGTTCTTTCTTCTTCTGTGTGATCGTCATCAGATGTTTGAGTATAATTTGGATTTATATTGACAAGCTGTCTACTAGGTGGTCTTGGTGGAGGACCCCGAGATTGTGCTTTAGGTGGTATTGGTGGTGGTTCACATAATAACTTACGTAAAGGAGGTTGTGGAGGAAGAAATATTTCATTTTTGTGAATCATATCATTTCCTGAAACATTTAATGGAGAAGGTGGAGGAAAATTAGCTTCTTCTACATGAAGAGAAGTATTAGACGAATCTGGTGGCAATGGAATTTTTGATGGTGAAAGAGTATCATCACATTCAGATGACTGTGCTTTTAATGTGACATCTAAATCTATGTCTAAATCTTCAATACTACTGAGTATGGGATCATCTAGACTACGTGCAGGGGAAGACCTGGAAGCAGTAAGATCTTGAGAATGTAGTGAAAGACTTCTTGTAGCAGGACAAATGTGAGGTGGAAGACAAGGAAGAGAATGAGATGTGGAACGTGAATGAAATTTGTTTGACATATGATCAGGAGGTGGAGGTGCAAGTCTGTTTTTCATATCACTTTGGGATGTTTGCGAAATACCTAAATTTAGTAGATAGTTTTCAGATGATTTAATATCACTAAATCCAAAACAAGGATGGTAATCAAAAGTCGATGAAAAGTATTTTTCTGCTTGTTGGTGAGATGGAAAGATTGCTTCTTGACTGAATCCATGATCGAGACAATGCATTGAAGAAGATATACCTAATTCTTTCTGAATGCTTGAAAATGGAAGCTGTGAAATGTTTTTTTCCTTTGCTGCCATTTTTGCATTATTCATCATTTCCCCAATTCTAGCATCGACTGATAATCGATTTCCCATATTTAAACAGTTTTCTTTTCCAGACGGATGATCAAATTTATTTTTGAGAAATTCCGGTAATTCAAAATTTATTTCTGTTCCCCTTTGATCATCCAGACGACTGCACTGAGCTCTGTTCCAAACCTCTAATAAATCTGAAATTATTTTTACTGAAAATCAAAAAATTTGAATAAACATTACAGGATAATTATTATGAATCATCAACATTAAGTTTTACATTACATAATTAACAAGTTTTAAAATAATTATTATTTTATTATTATTTATAAAATTTAAAATATAATAAAACATTTTTCTCCTCGTGAAACAAAATTAACTTTATTAACAAGAAACATTTATTTATAACATAATCTTCAATTACAAGTTATAGAAATTAAATATTTACCATCCGAGTTTTCTTTTAAATTAGTTCTATCAGTATTTTCTTCAGTTTGAGTGAAGAGATATTTATCTGGATTTGGTAGCTGTGCTCTGAGTCCCATACTTTCATGAACAGATGCTCTATTTGTGAATGGCAATTTTGTTTTATTTCTATTCAAACTATCACTATCTATATGAACAGAATTCCGACGCACTAGTCCCATAAGATTATTAGGATTTTTTGCTTCGGTTTTTTCTTCTGTTTGCTAAGTTAATTCAAAATAATAATTATATTCATCAATTAAACAGTAAATATAAATTATTTTATTCTATTAAATAAAATTCTTAATTTTTCTTTTATTTAGAAAAATCTAAAAAATATTCTAAAATTATTATTTCCTTCTCTAAATATTGCTTATATATAATGAGGAGATTCAGCATCTAAATTTTTGTGTTAAAATAAAAATATCCAAAAAACTGATAACTTTAAAAATATTTTTTCTAATTATAAAACTGAGTAGTGATATCAACAGAGTTTTAAGATCTCCTAATGCAAACAGAAAAATTATCATCAAAATTATCTTAATTTCTTATTAATATTTTTATTTAGGCCTCACATTAAAATTATTAATTCAAAAAATATTATTATTTTAATATTATAATCTAAAAACAGCTTTTTTAAACACCAAAAATCTAAAAATTGTTATAATTTTATTTCAAATGTCTCAATAAAATTCCTCTTATCAACAATATTAATCAAGACAAAGGCTGTTCAAGTTTTCAGAAACAGTGAATCCTCATTTAATCTTGAGGTTAGAGGTTCCTGAAAATCATTAGAATTTTAACTGAAACCAAACATTTTATTTACCTAGCATATAAATTTTTCAAAGGGTAGTTCAATATTCAATCCTCAACTCTCAGAATGAAAAGCCAAAGCATTTGTTCAGTCAATCTGATGAAATGTCTTGTGCTGTATAGTTTAATTAATACTGTATTACTTCGAATTTAAGCTAAGTAGGATTTTAAAAGTTGGAAAATATCGTATTACTTCGAATTTAAGCTGCAGTAGAATTTTAAAATTTGAAGCTGCCTCCAATTAAGCCGCAGTAGGATTTTAAAATTGAAAAATCGGGAAAAAAAGCCACAGTAGGATTTCAAAGTTGGAAAATTGGAAAAAAATAAAAACGAATTATTATAAGTATTGAAAAATAAAATATCGTATTACTTCGAATTTAAGCTGCAGTAGAATTTTAAAATTTGAAGCTGCCTCCAATTAAGCCGCAGTAGGATTTTAAAATTGAAAAATCGGGAAAAAAAGCCACAGTAGGATTTCAAAGTTGGAAAATTGGAAAAAAATAAAAACGAATTATTATAAGTATTGAAAAATTTGGAAAACTGGAAAAAAAATTATTTTATAATAGATATTGAAAAATAAGAAAGTTTTATATTCTAATAGGTACTAATATATATAATAAGCTACCGAATAAATTGTAATCAACTATTGTAATACTATGTGCATACATAGAGAGAAAAGTAAAAGCCATGACAGGGAGCCGGGAGAAATAAGATGTTAAAATATTTGCTTTGAATTTAAGCTGCACCAAAATTTTACGTCTTAAAAATCCGAATAAAAAGCACTGCTTAAATTTGAAGTAATATGGTATATTGTTCATAGACAGTATTATATACTTCAGTTAGTGTTCATATAAAATATGATTAGCCTGTTTTCTAAAATTATGGATTTTTGATCTCATTTTCTATCTCTTATGAAGGGAAATGTAGAAAAACGGGGCTTTATTCCATTTTTCGCTGCCATAAAAATTTTTAATTTCTTAATTAATTAATTAAATTTTTGCTGGTAATGTAATGACATTACCAGCAAAAAATTAAATGAAGATCCACTGTATATTAATAAAGTCAATAAATCAATCATAGCTTTTCATATTCGATTATTGATAAAATACTTAAAATTTATAAAAACAATGAAAATTATAAAAGCAGGAATTCAAGTTATGTAAATCCAACTTTATATAAAATATTTTAACATGCAAAAATATTTAAAAATCTTTTTTATAATTTAATATAGTAAAGTATTTTAATTTTATATTATAGTATTGCAATGACAATTATGACAATGCTATAATGACAGTATTAACTACTGATACTTTTATTATTGATATTTAATTGTCAATAGAAAGTTATTGTATGGCATAGAAACTACACTGGACTCGTGTTTTTATGAACCTCCAATATATAAATTATTTAATTGGTCCTAAAAAGTCTCTAATGTTAATTAATGTCATTCCCATTTATGAACTTTCGATTTTATAAACTTTTTTGGTCCCCGTATGAATTCATAAAATTGACAGTCTACTGTATTATAATGTAATGTTATTTATATATATACTAATTGTGTTATATTTTTGGACTTGTATGTAGATTCTGTAAAATGTTTAAGAATATATGTTACAAAGAATCAAAGTTTAGAGAACTCCTGCATACCTGTAATTCTACATAAATATATTCTTATTCAAAATTAAACTGAATTAAAATTTATATCAACTGTATTTAAGACTGGTTATTTTTGTGCCTTATATTTAGAAATACAGTGTCCGCAGTTATAAAGCAGGTTTGCAGGTTGGTGATCCGACCCACGTTATAAGACAACTGTACTATAATCGACGACTTCTTTTATTTTTAATTTAGTGATTCTAAATTAAAGAATAAGAGAAAGCTGTGCAATTTATCCAAGAAGGTTTGTAATCTTCCTTTTTCTGCAATCCATCCTCATATTGTGACAGATGGCTGTCGATTATATTTTTCTCAGAATAACTTTCAAATGAATGGTAACAGGAAAGACCCGCAGAATAAACAAGAGCATTATATTTGGAGAACACTGTATATATAGTTTGTAATCTTCCTTTTTCTGCAATCCATCCTCATATTGTGACAGATGGCTGTCGATTATGTGGTGTATTATATTTTTCTCAGAATAACTTTCAAATGAATAGTAACAGGAAAGACCCACAGAATAAACAAGAGCATTATATTTGGGGAACACTGTATATATATATAATTGTAGTATAAACTGGCAAAAAACAAACCAAAAATTTGCAGTAAAATAATAAGTTATTTTATGTTGAATTGAATTTGAGTTTAAAATTTCTTTGTAAAATTAACATAAATACAACTGAAATATCATTTAATTATCTATATATATTATTACAGTTTTCAGATTTTCATAAATATAAATAATTTATTATTTGCATTTAAATGATATTTTATATAAATATATTACTATCCATATAATTTTAGTATTAAAATGTAATTTTTTAGAGATAACTTTATATTACGTACTTCAGATAATGTATTTAAATTTATATAACATATAATCATTTTAATTGTTATAAACCTGAATTTAAATAATTATAAAAAGATTCATTTCCATGATAATTTAAAAATAAATTTTTAATAATGAAAAATAATAACTAAGTGAATTTGAAATTTGAATTTCATTTTAAACTTTAATAAACAAAATACATGATAAATAAAACTTATTATATTTAAGAGAGAGACAAACAGTAGTAGGTCTCCAACTTATGTATATGTGAATTTCTGAAAATGCATAAGTTTTTTTTTATTTTAGTTGAATTCTTATAAAATGCAAATGAAAAATTCATTAAACAATTTATATTTTAGCAAAAATATCACTTATGGTCTTAAATTGTTTTAAGAACTTAGAATTTGACTTAAATTGTTTACTATACTTAAAGTATGCTCATAAATTTCATTTTGCCATTTGTTTGATAATGTGCCAATTTGTGTACATATGCTCCTCCAGTTACAAACTTTATTTATATGCAAATTTTGAATTCAAAAGTTGGATATTTTATAATAAATTTTATATTAATAAACAAAATACATGATAAATAAAACTTATTATATTTAAGAGAGAGACAAACAGTAGTAGGTCTCCAACTTATGTATATGTGAATTTCTGAAAATGCATAAGTTTTTTTTTATTTTAGTTGAATTCTTATAAAATGCAAATGAAAAATTCATTAAACAATTTATATTTTAGCAAAAATATCACTTATGGTCTTAAATTGTTTTAAGAACTTAGAATTTGACTTAAATTGTTTACTATACTTAAAGTATGCTCATAAATTTCATTTTGCCATTTGTTTGATAATGTGCCAATTTGTGTACATATGCTCCTCCAGTTACAAACTTTATTTATATGCAAGTTTTGAATTCACAAGTTGGATATTGCTATTATTTTGCCTTCAGAAGTATGAAATAACTTTATATACTGTTTTCTGTAATATAGTTCACAATTCAAATATAAAGTCCCAATTATTTCAAGATGGTGGCAATTATAGCAAAATACCTTTTTGGTGTAATCATTACCATCTTGAAATACTGTTGTAATATATTAACTAACTATGTAAATTTTAAATTATATTGGTTGCTAGATCATTCAGCTATCATAATATTTAAAATTCTTGAATATTTTTTGTAACTTCATGTTCATAATTACAAATGTTCATAAACTACAATGTTTTAACTCGAGATGCACCAATAAATCAAATTTAAGTACTGTTAGCTTTGTATGGTTTTACACAAACACTTTTTGGATGAATTAAACACATAAGTCAAGGACCTGTATATAAAAATAACTATATATTTATAAATAATTATTACATGAAATATACATTACCCATATAACAATTTTATAAAGTATACTTCAGTGTTGATCACAAATTATATAACTTACTGAGCATAGCTATTCCTTAGTTTACGTAAATAATTTGGTTGGAACAAAAAATTTATGTAAACAGAAAAATAATTTTTCAATAAAAATTCTGAATCAAAAATTTCCAGGGCTAGCTGGTGAATAAGTGATTGCTTAATATACACTTTCATATACTTTGGCACTATATTGTTTCTAAATGAAAGAAAATGATGCATGGACATATACTATACTAGTAATATGATATTTAAAATCAAAAACTAATATATACAACATAAATAAGCAAAATAACCTGAAATTTTTAATATTCTATATTTTATTATTATTATAATAATTTTTTGCCTTGTTTTTTATATTTATTCACTTAAAAAATACACATTTTTATACAGTGAAAATGTGAAATAATAATGTAATTGATTTTTTTATAATAAATTTATGACAATGACTTGCTTATAATTTTGCAAACATTTAATACAACATTTCTTAAACTACAATAAATGATGTGACAGACCATCAGTTTTATTTTCCAGCATTCCAAAGACAGAATTCCAATTTACTCAAGAAACGACTTATATCTACAAGTATAACATTTTTCTCATTCCATATTTCCAGATGTTATCAGAATGTTTATTGCTGTATATTCTTTGATTGGTACATAGAGTTTTATTTTCCAGCATTCCAAAGACAGAATTCCAATTTACTCAAGAAACGACTTATAAGTATGGGAGGAGGCAGATTGCCTGGAAATAAGGTACATAGTCCAAAAATTGTAATTTATTAATATTTTCATACTACCTGATAGCTTGCTATCAGGTAGCTAATATTAGCTACCTGATAGCTTACTGATTTATTAAAATAGCTACATGATAGTTTGCTATCAGGTAACTAATAGTCTGCAGATCAGCATCAATCTGCATATTACCATTTTGAGATATGCTGATTTAATACAATTATCAAGAATACTAGATTATAAACATAGCATAAAATTTACAAAATATAAAATATTATAATTAATGAAAATTGAAAATATTAAAATTTTCTAAAATACAATTTACACATTAAGACTTTTGTGGATTTATAGAAAAGATTGCATTTTTGTCAATTGAAACCATCAGATGAACAGTCTTAATGGAATACAGAAAATCCCCAACTTACATAAGTGGATCATTCAGCAAAAATTGACATGTCGAAACATATATATGTCAGATCGTACTCTATGCAATACTAGTGTATCACAAAGACATAATAGTTATATTAAAGAATAAGCAAATGAGTGGGTCAGATGACTGCATGGTATAGAAATCTTTACTATCTTGGAGAATCTGAATTCAAATCAAAATCTCACTCCAGTTTTTCAGGAGGGATTGAGTTCCAATCCAAGCTCATTAATTAAAACTAAACTAATATGCATATAAAACCCAAGTACATACGACAAATAACGATATAAGGAGAAAAATGCTGTTATATCTATCACTCAGTTTTATCTGCCTTAATTAGTAAATCAGGGAAGCTCTATGCAAGTATAGTACTACATATGTCAGATCTACATAAGTTGAGAACTGTCTGTGTATTTTTTACTATATTATTATACTTTATTTATTTGCAAGAAATTATTTATTAACATTTATAATTTACAAACAAAGTCAGTATATTGTTATTTTCTGTTTTACAGAAAAATATATGGGAAATGTTTTACATAAAGTAAGTATGAAACTCAGAATTGTTATTTTCTGTTTTACAGAAAAATATATGGGAAATGTTTTACATAAAGTAAGTATGGAACTCAGATATAAGTAAACTGGAGAATATCTGTATATCGTTTAAAATCAATGACCCATATAATTAAAAATTTTAAATAAATTTATTATAATAATTAAATAGATTATTATAGGTATACCAAAACAGTAACTGCTTATACTTAGTTTAAATATGAGAAATTAAACACTTATTAGCAATAAAGAACAATTCTTTCTTAACTACTAATAAATGTTTAATTTCTTTAGATTCTCACAGTTATATTATTATAACAAACAAGTTTACTTGTGTTTCAAACATTAACTGTCAAGTATCCAGCATTCAGATAGTCCGTCAGTGTAAGTAAACTGGAGAATATCTGTATATCGTTTAAAATCAATGACCCATATAATTAAAAATTTTAAATAAATTTATTATAATAATTAAATAGATTATTATAGGTAAACCAAAACAGTAACTGCTTATACCTAGTTTAAATATGAGAAATTAAACACTTATTAGCAATAAAGAACATTTCTTTCTTAACTACTAATAAATGTTTAATTTCTTTAGATTCTCACAGTTATATTATTATAACAAACAAGTTTACTTGTGTTTCAAACATTAACTGTCAAGTATCCAGCATTCAGATAGCAAACTAATTCTGTTCCAGCATTCAATTAGCATTTAAAAAAAAAATTACTTCTTAAATTGCAAACATGCATTTAATATGCAAATCTGCTTATATTTATAGCTGATAATTTGAATAATACTTGAATTATTTCTTCATTGTGTTAAGAGTATAAATTAAAAGGTAATTATATGGTATAATAAAAAACAATCAATAAAATAATTGCAGTTTTTAAAAACAAAAATTAGTTTTAATGTGAAGTTTATACTTTATCAAAATATAATGAAATTAAAAATTTTTCTAATAAATAATAAGATATTGATTGTACTCACTAAAACTGCTCAAACGGATACAAATATTAACCTCTAAGCCCTTTAAATAGTCAAAATATTTTTTGGCTGATGAAAGGCTTGTAGGTTAATACTATACATATTTAATGGAATTATATCATTCTAATCAGGGTAAATTTTATAAATTACAGTACAATAATCAGTAAGATTACTTGCAAAATGAAAATTGTGTTTAATTTTAATAACTAATCAGTATGATTCACATAACACTGATAATGGATGGTTTATATTTCTAATTTATTATGTAATGAAAAGTATAAATATATTATTAAATATATACGTCATCTATATTGAATTTTTTGAGATTCATATTATTTAAAATATTAATAAAGTGACACTTTATTAATATTTTTTATAAAACATTATTTCAAATTTACATAAAATGCAATTACACTGAAAGTACTTGAATACTTGAAATACAGTATTTGGTACCTCATATTTAAATAATTTACATTAATTACATTAATTTGAAAAATTAATGTAATAGTGAATGCATGTTATGTTTCACATATATGTTTATATTCAGTATTTATAAAAAATTTTAATATAAAGTTTCAATATGGTCAAACTTTGTGTATCAGAATTATTTTATGGTCATTAATAGACAGTATTTATAACAGTAATTGCCAAAATGTAGAGCACACCCTCATGGGATATAAAATTATATCAAGAGGCAGCAAATCAATAATGAAAATTAGTGCATACTTTTGAAAATGGTCCAGTCATAAATGCAGACTATCATAGATATCATATATTTTGTATATAAATAGTTCTCAACTTTATGAGTTAATTCATCCCTGGAGTGTGCTCATAAAATAAGACTCATAAACTAAGAATCAATTTCCTATAGACATAATGGTAAAATCAGGAGTTAATTTCATTGTGGTCAGCAATGCAATTTGTCCACAATGAAATTATATAAAAGGTAATAAAATCTTTGATTTATCATTAAATAATAATCTATTTATTCAAAGAAATGAAAGCATAGCATTTTTATTAAAATGAAGCAAACTATAATAATAATAAATTATTTGTCACATAAATGTTAAAAATTTTTATTCTTCATTATTATTGACAGATAGGTAGATGAGCTTTAATGCAGATGAATTACTACCTTGGCACAATCCTGGAATGGAAATTATTTATGTAATGTACTGGTAAAACTAGTGGGCACACTATTTCTGTTTTTCAGCTGCCAAAATGGCAAAAGATTTTTCTGATTTTGTTGCAGAAACAAAGTTTTTGTTATAAACACAATTGTACTGCATTAATACTAAGGAGGAATTTCCACTTGATAACAAGAAATTATAAATCAAAACTAGCTCTACTTTACAGTGGAAAAAACAGACAAATCACTGTAACGTCATGATTATAACTGGCTCAGCTTAAATGCATTAATTGTATTGTATTGTATAGCTACATACATAATTTGAAATTTCTATTTAAGAATGTTTAGCATTTATTTATTACAATTAATCTTCATATTTTTGCATTTTTTTTAATATTTTATATTTGAAAAAATTTGTAAATCAGAAACTTTGAAACAGAGAATTATTTATATTTTTATAAGTTAAAATAAATGAGAAACAAATTTTCTATTAAGAAAGGGGTCATTGCTACATAAAGTTTGGAAATTACAAATTTATAACAAAAATATTCAAATTATGATGTATATTGCTCTTGATATATCTGTTTTTTAAAACAGTTTCCTTTTCAGATTTTAAAAAATTATATTGACAAAGTATAAAAATATTGGTTTTAAAATTCTTCAGATTTGAAACTATTTAGTAACCTAAACAATTTCAAAAATGTAATAGTTGATTAAAAGGCATTAATTATTCAGATAGAATAATTGTGAAATGATTTAAATATTTAATACAATGAATAATTTTGATAAAAATTTTTATTTTTAATTTTTAAAAATTACAAAATAGTTTTATATTATAAGTATTTTATAAATTTCTATATATTATTTTAATAGATTTTTAAATTTAATTATTATAAAATATTTTCTATAAATTTTTTTTTTACTTTTTATAGACATAAAGCATAATCATGTACTGTATTCATAAGTTATAAATTTGATTGTGTTATTTTACAATATTTAAAACTTTATAATACTTGATTTATTATGTTTTTATATATTGTTTGTTGATCTAAAGCAGTGTTTCCCAAACTATTTTTAATGACAGAACACTTCACAAATCCTGAAATTTTTATGGATCACTTTGATTATTTTATAGTATAGGTAGATATTAATGAATAAATAAATTTGGCAAAACAAACATTTTTCATCAAATTGTAATTATGTAAAATAAACTAGCGACTCCAGTTTCAACTTGGCACAGTATTTTAATTAAAATGTATGAGCCATATTAATTTTCATAATTTTTTATGGAACACTTATAGATCTTCTGCCGAACATAGTTTGGGAAATGCTGATCTAAAGTATCATATTACTGACATAATAGCACTCCTATGTGGCATTCTTCCCAATTAGTTGGAAAATAATATAATGCCATAATAGCCTGTATGTACAATTACCATAGTCCACCCAGCCAAGGGAGATTTTGATTTAGATTTGAAAAATTTATTAAAAAATTATTTTTCTGCTTTATATAAAATTCAAGTTACTTAAAATCTTCAGTCCCAATTATTTGCATAAACCAGGAATTTCTGTATATGGTGAACTGTTTGTTACAATATATATAAATATTTGATGCCATACTACCACTAATAGTAAAATATTATTCTGCACATGTTCAAAGTATCATCACATTTAAAATGACAAATGTATTAAGCAGAAAATAAAGTTGTCTAATTATTTTATATTTTTACTTGATAAATAATTTAAAATAAAATTTAATTTAATTTAAAATGCATACCTGGATTCGTTTGGATCTGTGACAATCTAAATCAACTGTACCAAGTTCATCAAAGTGAATTTGACTTTTACCCTTCATAACTGCTTCAAATATCTGATTAGTAATTTCTTCTAAATCTGATGAAAGTTGAGAATTTCTAGAAAGAACAGCATTTGTTCTAGCTTTGTCTTGACTTGCAAGACCCCATTCTGAAAAGTAAATAATAATCTAAATATTTCAAAAATTTATAAATTTTACAGTTTATTCCTATAAAATCATACACATATTTGTTTGTATTATTTGTTTTGTAATATTGTATAAAAGTGGCATTTTAATTAATTATTAAGAAATATACTTCTGAATATAATTATAATTACATTATAATGATATAAGAGAAAAATTTACAGTAAATAAAACTTGGCTTAGTCTTTTTCCAGAAAAAAAATTAATCAACAACTTTGTTTTATAAAAAACAAGTTTTATTAATATAGCAAATACTTTGAATATCTTCTGAATAAATGAAGTGTTAGATATTATATGAAATATGCTATTTATTTAATTTTAATCTGATCATTTTTCTAATTTTTCATTGTCCAAAAAAGCTCATTAGCTCACTTTAACATTATTATTAAGAGATTAATATAGCAGTTAATATTGTTTACTGGGCTACATTTATATACACTTAGTTATACAAAACTGCTTATACTCTCAATAATATAGAACAGTACTAAATTGCAATGTAGTTTAAAATATTTATTGAACTAATCTGTGCTAATGTTTTCAGCTAGACAGCCATCTTCAGGTACATTCAAATCAAAACGTTCTAAAAAAGAATATACTGTTTCCTTAACGATATTCTACATAAATAACAATCATAGCTGTCTAGGCTAGTCTAGCCGAAAACGTTAGCGCAGATTAATTCAATAAATACTATATTACATCGAATTTAAGCTGCACTTTTTATTCAGATTTTTTAAGTCGTAAAGTATGGGTGACGAATACTTTAACATCTTATTTCTCCCGAGCTCCCACTCTCCAACGTTTAATATTTTAACATCTTATTTCTCCCGAGCTCCCACTCCCCAACATTCGAGCTTTTGCTTTAAGCTCTATATATGCGCATAGTATTACAATCATTGATTACAATTTATTTGGTAGTTTATTATGTATATTAGTAACTATTTAAGTAAATAAAAATGTTTCTTATTTTTTCAATATCACACTCCCCAACATTCGAGCTTTTGCTTTAAGCTCTATATATGCGCATAGTATTACAATCGTTGATTACAATTTATTTGGTAGTTTATTATGTATATTAATAACTATTTAAGTAAATAAAAATGTTTCTTATTTTTTCAATATCTATTATAAAATCATTTTTTTTCCGATTTTTCAATTTTAAAATCCTACTGCAGCTTAAATTCGATGTAATACGGTATATTAAACTACACTGCAATTTACTGCTGTTCTATATTATTGAGAGCTACATTTATAGCAAAATTTTTCTCTTTTGTCTTCTATTATTGATACCCCCAAATATAAAGAATGATAATTATATAAATTTTATTGTAAATCTAAAATAAAAATTCAGTATTAGTCAAATAAGATAAGTTAAAAAATAATAATAAGTAGGATTTGACTTATAAGATAGTATTATTAGAAGTTTCATCATCTTGTTTATGATTTTAAAATACAAGAAGTTCCAGACTTTATGAGTTAATTTATTCTTGGAGTGAACTCACAAGATAAGAACTCATAAGCCAAGAATCAATTACCCATAGACATAATGTTAAAATCAAGGATTCTATCCTTAGCAATGTAATTTTACCACAATAAATAAAGACCAACAGAAATAAATAATTTATGATTAATATTTTCCTTCTTGCTATTTGAATCTCATTTGGGCATTATGAAAATAGGGATGATTTTGTTTGTACTGTTTTTAATTTTGGTTAGTGATATTGAAAAAAAATTTCCTTCATCAATTGATTTTTCTTTGTTTTAATGCCTTGTGTTAAAAATGCAATAATAAAATATATTCAATACGAAAATATTGATTCAATACAAATTTCATTATTTATATATCATATCTCATCTTTATTATATTCCTGTTAAAAATATTAAATTTTGTAAATTAATTAACTACACTATTATATTTAATTTGTCTTATATAATTTTTAGCTTAAAATAAATATGAAATATGAAAAAATATTATGTTTGCTATTTTATTAGATTATGATGGGCCAATCAAATTTGAAAATTTTTATCAAAATTGATAATATACGAAAATAAAAAGCTATTAAAAATTTTTGATCAAATATTTCAATGAATTTTATTTATCATCATTAAAAATGTTTATTATGGTAATAATATATATCCATTAATCTATAATTATTTCATAATTTAAAATAAAAAATTTGAAAATTCTAATTGTTGATAAATTTTTATTGTAAACAGATGGCAAACAGTTTAAACAAAGATCAAGATTTTATATTATAGTAGGAGATAAATGAGCAGTCAAATTATGCAGGAAAGAACAAAATGTAAGCAAAATCAGCTGATTCAATAGTTTCATTTCTAGAAGCTCTGTTTTTATCATTTTATTTTTTCTGTTATATTTTATTATGCTATAATTTTATTTATAAAAATATATTGATATATCAAAAATACCTATAATATATAGATATTTCAAATCTTTTATTTATTATGGATATTTATTCACACAAACCTGAAATAGCTATATGCTACAAATGTCTCGAATTTTATATAATACAACGACAAAGAAAATTTTTCACCAAAACTTCAATTAACCATATATTATTAAATTTAATAATCTTGATAATGAACCTGTTATATCAATCTCTCTGCATTTGGACATACGAAACTGATGAATTTACATATCATACATCACTGTTGCAAAAGTGTTAAAGAATATCCTACTTATCTAAAGAAATAAGTCATTCTTTCTGTTGCAAAAATGTTACAGAATTTTTATTTTTCGTTATTATTTAAAGATAAATAGATGAGCTTTAATACAGATGAACTATTACCTTAGGCACAATATGAGAATGGAAATTATTTGTTTAATATACTGGTAAAACAAAACAGTGTACTACTTAAGAGTTTTCAGCTGGTATTTTGATTTTTCTGATTTTGTAGCATGCAACAGAGTTTTTACAACTTTTTTGATCAAAAATGAATTCCTATTTATAAGTAGATATTTTAAATAATAAATATTTATTTATTACAATTAATGTTCATATAAACTATAAAGTTGTACTGCATATAAAAAATACAAGGAATCCACAAAGCACTTTAAACAGAAAAAAATCAGCAAATATTATTATTAGTTACTCAATGCACCATATTTTTAATATTTCAAATTTGAAAATAAAATTTGCAAACCCAGGAACTCATAAATCAAGAACTTCCTGTATTAAGTGCTATTTAGAGTTGTCATAGATTTTACTCTGGACCATTTGATTTTTTATAATACAGGGTACAGCAAAAGTAACACTTTTTTTTATTTAATAATTTTTATTGTACAAAAATTTATTATAGTAGTTAAAAGAAATGAAAAATGATTTTCTGAAAATAAAAACTGCAATAGTTTAGGAAAATTATTAAGTATTGCTCCATCAAAACAACATGATTTATTATGATTATTTTTTAATCATGATTATGATTTCATTTAATAATTATGATTCAGTGGTGTTAACATGTTTTCAAATGCTCTCCTTCATGTTCAGTACAATGCTGAATCCTACCAGCAACACTTCTACAAACCTTTTGACACATTTCCATGCTAATTACAGAAAACTATAAAAAAAAGTGCATTACTTTTGCCTCACCCTGTATAAAATGCAATTTTAAATTATAAGTAATATTTATAAAAACAATTTTATTACTGATTTAAACAAATTACTAAATAAATATTACTAGTACATTTTCTCAGATATAATGTGCATTTTACAGCTAATCTGCAGTAAAGATTTTCTACTTTTTTTTAAACGATATATAAATATTGCTCTATTTTATCTTTATTCTTTATACAGAACAATGTTATTTGTATAATTATGCTATTTATTACCAAAAAATATAATATATTGATAAACTGCAGTGTCAAGATCAGATCAGATATATGGCAATTCTGACATCTGTGATCAGGTTAGTGTAATTTCCAATAAATATGATAAATATTTATTGAAAACTGCATGAACCTGATCACAATAAATATTTGATGACTATTTTTCACTCTTCTGGGCACAGAAATTTTTGTATTTTTGATGAGTAATATATCTGCAGGCTTGCTATATAAAATTAAACTTTTCACATTTTGATTCCACTTTCTTAACTTTTTAAACTTGCTACATATAATTAAAAATAATTCAATTATTAAATGTTTTAAAATCTTAATTTTTGTTTTCATCTTTCTGTATATATAAAAATCAGAGGTTAACATGCAATTTATTAAATATAATAAATTGCAATAAATGTAAATTATAAGAAGAGACTTTTGAAATCAAACTGAGTTCATGAAGAACTATCATAATTTAAATATTTAATTTCCATAAAATCACTATTATAAATAGCATCTCATTTCATAGTCTGAATACTAGAATTGATTAAGAAAATCTCAATAAACCCTAATACTGGGAAAGGGGCATAAAAAATAAAAACAAAAATCCTAATAAATGTTTTTATAAAATTATCTAAATTAATTTTTAATATGAAAAACAGAAATCAGAAAATGCAAAAAGTTATGTTCTCAATCTAAACACAATATAATAGGGGTTCTTAACCAGGGGTATCCATACCCTAAAGGGATATTGAAACTAAATTTTGGAGGAATGGGACTTGATTTCTAAAGTACAATAAATTCAAGCTGTTGACATATTTGGAAGTCATACTTGCAACTAATATAAGGAATGGTGATGATTATATCGACACCGTCAAGTGAAGGGGTACGGGACTATATTGGTCAATCACTGGGTGTCTAGAGTCACCAAAAGGTTAGAACCACTGCTATATAGTATGTGAAACTCTATCATTATTTCTTGTACATCACTTTTTCTACTTTCAATAAAATGAAGACCAAAAGTAATTTAAAACGTAAGACATATCAGTGAAATGTGTATATCTGTTTTGTGTGTTTGATATATATATTTTCTTTTATTTGTAAATGTATATTGCAGAATTTCAAAGAAATTTATAAGTTGCAGTTTATAAAAATAATAATCTTAAAATGTAAAAAAAAAGTAAGTTAAACTGTTACAAATCAAGGATTACTAATATATTAAAAAATAATTTAATAATTCAATGAATATTCTAAATTTTCTAAATCATCAATGAGAGAAATACCAAAATATTTATAAAAAAAGTTTTGTTAAATATATATTAGAAAAATATTCTCATAAGTTTAAAAAGAAATCAATGATACAATTACATACATATTAAAATTTAATTAAGTTTCATGAAAATTTGTTTCATCTATGATTATAAAAAATATGTCTAGACTTATATAAATTTATAAACAAACAATAAATTTCGAGTTTTTATACTAATCATCTCCAGTTGCAAAAAAAAAAATATCTTAAGAATCAAAATTTTATAAAATAAAAAACAGCAAAATCATTATCTACTAAAAAAAGTATTCTACCTGCAAAATCTTCTTTGGTTTGCAAAATAACTTTTTCACTATCTAAGAGTGTGATAGGGACACTAAAAGGAAGTTGTTTTTGTGTACTTGCCTAAAATAATAATAAAGAAAAATATAAATTTAAAATAT
>AYEL01082009.1:0-23700 GCA_000484575.1 Olivierus martensii | reverse complement strand
CATTCATAAGAAGAATTTGTACAGGCTCTGGTATGTCGAGGTCACCTAGGTGACTACAGCTATATCCTGGAAATTAAGCAAATGTTTCTTCTTTTTTGGTAACTGTTTGAGGAAAATCCATTTAAGCTTCTTTATATAATTAGCTTTAATTTTCTGTCTGTAGTTCATTAGCATAACATCATGGTCTTGGATGCAGTTTTCATAATTATGACCGTACTTGGTCATAAATGAACGTTCTAAAGTAATCATCTTGTTCCTTAGGGCATAATATCTTCTTTTTGAAAGATATAATATAAAAGGTAGCATAATATCATTTTTCCTAAGGAACAAGATGATTACTTTAGAACGTTCATTTATGACCAAGTACGGTCATAATTATGAAAACTGCATCCAAGACCATGATGTTATGCTAATGAACTACAGACAGAAAATTAAAGCTAATTATATAAAGAAGCTTAAATGGATTTTCCTCAAACAGTTACCAAAAAAGAAGAAACATTTGCTTATTTCTTAATGAGAAATAAATTCCATCTTTATGAGATCATAAAGATGGAATTTATTTCCCATAAAGAATACTCCAGGAATGAATTAATTCATAAAGTCAAGAATTATTTATAATTGTTTTTATATTTTTTCAAATATTTTGCCATTAAAAATAAAAATTTACTATCAGGTTTTATTATTGATTGAAAACGTGTACGTAATTATAATTGCATTAGAAAAATATGTACAGTTGGGGTTTTGTGGGCCCCCAGAAGTCGGGGCCCCGGGCGCCCGCCGTTAAATCCGCCTCTGGCTTTATGTCAGTTTGGCCAGTTCAACGAAAACCCGTATGTTTGAAATTGACTTTTGTTGCCAGATACAGAAGACTCTGTCACTTACCAGCCAGGCCGTATCCTTACGCAGAGCGCTGCTCTGCATGTGGAATGGCGCCAAGCGGCCGACTTGGAGAAAGTGAAAATGTTGACCTACCGGGCGAGCCCTCTTTATTTATTCGTATTTTTCGGCTCGGACCCACTTTCTGCCTCCTTCTACTGTCTATTATAAATCTCTCCGATCTTCGGATCCACTTTCTGTCCCCTTCTGTCTATTATAAATCTTTATAAAAGATTTTAATGTTTAATGCGTAAAGAAATAATTATTAATGTAAGAATTTATATTTAAAATATATATTATGAGCAAATCGAAAATTTCTTGGAACCAATTATAATTTTTCCCATAGTATACGTATCTCGAACAGTCCGGTAAGAAAGAGGAACCAATTAACCACTATAGTCGGCCGGATTGGCCGCGTGGAAACGCTTCGGCTTCCACTCAGGAGGACCTGCGTTCGAGTCTCGGGTCCCACCCCTTGAAAATATTTATCATGGGGTCCGGGCCCGGCCCGTCGATCCCCGTCCTCCACAATCCGGCTGACCCCTCCGCAGGGGTGGGAAGCCTGTGGAAGGGCTTGTTTCGCCTTGTCACTTATTTGTTGGTATTCTCCCTGAATGGAAAGTGGCGTCATCTGTTAACCAAAAAGAAATTAACCACTATGTGAGATATTGCTGTATATATATATATATATATATATATGCACTTAAATATGTCGTCGAATTTCACAGAGAAATGGATATATATATATTTATTTAAATCCATTTTTCTGTGAAATTCGATAACATACAGTATTTAAGTACAGGGCCATCAAGGACGGTACTGCAGTTCCCTAATTCTGAATTTAAAAATATGTTCAAAATTTCCATAAATATTTCATAATGATTTCTAATCATTATTTCAGTTTGACTTTGGTTATTAATTTAGATAATTATTGTATTGTATTTTCATTTCAGTATTGCAAGCGTAACAATCCTTGATAATAAATACAGTATAAACTTTTATATTGTTTTATTTTTAAAATAAAAGAAATGCATTTAATTAATTTAAATAATGCAATTCTAAATAGTTAACGAAGAATATTATGTTTTTGTTATTTTCGAATATAATGTACAATATATTTTATTTAAGAAGGTAATCAGAAGATAAAATAGATTTCCTGTTTTTTTCCAAACACATATGATTAATTTGTTTATTCTTAAAAATTTTTTAAATTATATATTTGTATTTAATTAATTTAATAAATAATTTGTCAAAATAATTTTTTAAAAAAGTATAAAAATTTTAATGCATGGTGGCGTAGCAATCGAATGTTGTGTATTACTTCGGGTTTTTATACTGTATGTTTTTAAAAGTCAAATTAAATTACATTTAAAATTTACATTATGGTTTTACCAAAAAGAAAAGAAGCGTATCCAGAAGAACAAACAGGTAGTAAAAACGAATTTTTGATCATTTAATTATGAAAAAATTTGTCATCATATATAATGAAAAATAATATTAATTTATATAAATTATAAATTCCTGTTTATTATGTAACTTAAATTATTTATATTAAAATTATTAATTAAGCTGTTTCACGTTATTCATTGAAAAATATTTATAGATGAAAATGTAAGTGATGAGAAACAGAAAAATAAAGTTAAAGCTGAACAAGAGAAAGATGATGATGTTATTACAGGAGGTAAGAAACACACAAATAAGTTTCAGAAAGTTATTTTATGTATTATATGGTATATTTAACTTTTTTTGGGGTATTTTATATATATATATTTTTTTTTAATTTAGTATATATAGCAATGTTCAATATATGATGCTTCAAGAAAAGATGAAATTTCCAGTATTAAAATATGATCTATAAATAAATAATGGAAATTAAGCTAATAATATCCATTATTTATAGTATTTATTAATAGTAAAATTAAATAATTTCTGTTTGTATTATATATGAATGCTTCTGTAATATTTATATTCATGATTGAACATTAATGAGAGCAAAGTCATTTCTTCACTCATAATTATATACCTCAATCACCTGATAAAACCAGCACAGATAACAAAAGAATAGCACAGAAATATTCAATGTGCAAGCTTCTTAAACTATATTTACACTAGGTAAGCATAATCTAACAAATGCTTGTCCATTTGCCTGTGTTCATGAGCAGAGCATTTACACTATCTGCAAAAGTATTCATTCATCAATGATCCATCTGTTGTTAAACTATTTGTGACTAAACTCACCATTATATATAATATTAACTATTTAATTGCCACTGAGAGTATAAATTAAGCAATTTTATTATTATGATAAGCATCTGAGAAGAGACTGACCCCTCTGTTTCAGTTTAAAATACAAGCTTTTTAGTAGGAAGTTTATTATGAAGATATCTGGGATAATGTTTATGGGTTAAAAAAAGCAATCATCAGTCCCAAAAAATGAACAAACTAAATAGAATGCATAGCTTTTTTGGGACTGATGATGGCTTTCTCAGGCGGCCCCTAGACAGTCAATAATGTAATAATTGTATGACCCCTCGAACCCAAATGATCAATATTTATTGCACAATAATATTGATGGCTCACAAGTGTCAATATTTTCGTATGAGCAGGACCTCTCTATATAGTGTTGCATTGTTAGAAATGTCTGACCGAGATTTGGCTGCAGCTGTCGTGTTGGTACTTAAACTTAAAAAAAGCGAAAACGTTGCTGGTTGAAAGAATGGTTCAAAAAAAGGCAAAAATATACTCTTGAACATCTTTTAAGAGACTTGGCATTAACTAAGTTAAATGATTTCAAGAATTTTGTAAGATTAGATTTGGCAAAGTTTCAAGAGTTACTAGACTTGGTTACACCATTGATTGAAGAAAAAAATACAAACATGAGGGAAGCTATACCACCTTTTCAATGCCTATCAATTACATTACAGTATCTTGCAACTGGAAACACTCTCGAGGATTTGAAATTTTACAGTGCTATTTCACCACAAAGTCTTTCCTTAATAATTATGGAAATCTGTGATGTGATAATACAAGTTTTAAGGCATATAATCAAGGTAAGAAAAAAATACTATTAAATTAAACCGTTTATTTATTAAACTTTTAAATAAAAAATACAGATTTATTGATCCTTAAATGAACTGAAATATTCAGCTAATGATTCAACATTTTGCCCTTGGAATGGTTTATGTTTTGTTCTGAATACTGATTATGTGGTAGCTGTTGTGTTTCCAATGTTGGTACTAAAGACAACTGCTGGCTATTTATTGAAAACTTGTACTGCGGCGATGGCGTGGAGCTATAATGTATAGAAGTTAGCGTGGAGCTGTAATGTGTGGGAGTTGGCGTGGAGCTGTAATTTGTTGGGGTTGTTATATTTGCTAATTCATTTATTTTTACCGAATTGCGGTGTAAAAGTCCCAATTGTCCTTCCATCATGATGGCAGCAATAGCATTTTTAGCAAAGATTTGTTGCATGGGTTTGCAACAAATTCGGTGTTCACTGCTTTAATTGTTTTACTTTCTCCCGTTTTCTGTGATTCACATGGACTAATCGAACACCTACAGTTGGAATACCGAAGAACTGGTGAACTTTGAATTAAAAATTCGATTAGAAAAGCGATTTTTGTTTTTGTCATTTTCTTTAAATCTGCAGCACAAGACAAAGCCCAGTTTTCATATTTATCCAGTTTTTGCTCCAACAATTAGCAATGGCCATCCGATCAACCGTCCAAGACTCCACTCAATACACTCCAGCGAAATTGCATCTTGGACGGGAAGTCACGCTTTCGTGGGACTGCCTCACCCAGTACCCGAACCCACCGACTTCTGTAGAAGATAAAATAAACAATTTACAGCGAATTATGAATACGGCCCGGAGAAACGTCCAATCTGCACAGAATCAACAACGGCAGCACTATAATCTTTGTCGTCGACAACAAACATTTCAGGTGGGTGATCTTGTATTATTAAAAACTCATCCAATTTCTTCTGCCCGTAGACAATTCAGCACCAAGTTGGCACCCAAATGGGCAGGACCATACGAGATTTCTAAAGTGCTATCTCCATTGAACTACGAATTAAAGGATCCAATCAGTGGAGCGATTCATGGTGGTCAGCACATCGCCAACCTAAAGAAGTACCGCCTGTTTACCAGGCCATCTTACCCAGTGAGGGATGTCACCGGAGACGCCGGTGATACAAGACCTACCGCACCAGTAGATGGCGGCATCAGAAGAACTGTTTCCGGTCCGCATGTCGCCAGAAGTTCGGATGTACCAAGCCGACGACTCAGGCCAACGCAGAGAGTGGACTATCGTCGCCTAGCCGGACTTCCTCCTCGAAGAAGATAAGTTGCTGTATAGTTTTAAGTTTTCGTTTCAGCAGTAGTAATTGTAAATCCAAAAAGGTTGAATCATAACATTATTGAAACGTAAATATTGTTCATCGATGACTGTAAGAGATTACTAAAATACTAACAAAATTGAAACATTAACAGGGGAAAAAGGTCTCTTACAGCCCTCGAAAGGAATTAATATCAAAATTTTCCCGTCATCAAACGATCGATACTGATCAAGCATCCTTTTATGGATATAATATATTGTTATGTTAAGAAAAATTACCTCCACATGTTAGATTTAAGGATCAACGAATGCTCATAAAAATAGAAACTTTAATAAGTGAAAATCAGTGAGGCTTTGAAAAGTTTACAGAAATTGTAAACGGGTAAGCTCTGACGGACGAAATTTAAAGGAAATGCTACGCAGTTCCTTATTTTACGGGGGGAGGAGTGTGAGGAGGTTAACTTGGACCTGTCCTATTTTTATTTTATTATGCACTCTATTATTTATTTATCGTTATTTTCTTATATGCTAACGTATTATATTTTAGTTGAAGAGTTAACTTACTTCCCACGTTCTCCGCCTCCGTCGTTGGCAATCACGTGACACGGGATCGGAACCCGTATCCGGAAGAGCTATCCCGGTTAATAATGTCGTATCTACATAATAATTACCACTGAACTGATATGTGAAAATAAGAATGATCCGTATCAGTAATTTTGTTCGATATATAAATTAATTGTAAAGATAATGACATAAATGAAATACTCTGTAAACTAACAACTTTAAACTTGTTACGTATAAGTATGTAAATGAGCGAGTGCGGCGGTGTTCGTCACTCGAGAGTATAAAAGACGACGCAACCGACACGTTGTTGAGGTGTTGTTTGGTAACGAGAGGTGTTGCATTGACGTAAGATTGGTTAAGTGACTTTGGAGTTCTTGTAGAGATCGACTATTGTTTGAAGTTTGTATCGGACGTGGAGGTATTAGAAGTTAAGTAGTATTTAAGGTTCTTTTTCGTTGTGAATAATTGATTGTTGAGATATTTGAATTGGATTAAACAAGTTTTGTTTAACACTTGTTTGTTGCTTTATTAGAGTTTCAATAAAGCATTTATTAACACTTTTGTAAGTGTTTGAGTCTAATAAATTTTATATTTTTCATTATCTAACCTGTTTTGAGAAATTCTTTAATTTATTAGTGAAAGTTCTAACATCGTTTTTTGTTCGTTTTACTGCTAACACTTAATCGGCACTTTTAGTTTAAGTTCCGAGTTCCGGTATCGTATCGTCTGTTAGACGTTACGTTATTGTTAGATTGTTTTGTAGCTAATTAGTTTTAAGTTAGAACTTAGTTAAAGACCTGAGCTCAGGCCGAACTCTGGATTGCAGAGTCGCTAGCCGTTAGGTTTAGCTGATAAGTAGATAGTATTGCATCCGTCCTAATCCGCGACTTTGCAATTCTTGTATATTTACAGGAATGAATATCCAAAACTGATAATTCATAAATTGCACTAAATATTTCTCATGTTGAAGAAACAGTCAAGAGGGATTTTTAGTTTTTAAATGATTCTGGCCACAAGAGTTAACATGGATTTTATCATCATATTTGGTTGGTAAAAAATGTTTCAACATTTGATAGCCTGTGATGCTCCTTTCAAAGTTAATTCCAAAAATGACTATTCGAGATTAAATATATTCTTCTTTGGTGAATAAGACTACTATATAATTGTGTTTTTCATTATTTATAAATACAATTTTAAAATAATATTTACTGCAGCTCTTGAACATTCAAAAATGTATGAAACATATATGTGGCTCTTATTACTGAAGAACTTGCCCACTCCTGGTCTATTATTACTACTAAAATTATTATTATTAAGGGTCATTTTAGATTTACAATGGAGTTATCAAAACATAATCCCTTCATAAGTTGAGGAAAACTGTACATGTAAACCTTTCTTGCAAATCAAGTACTTATGAGGTCTTCAGTGCAACTGAAGATGTCATAAGTAGTCAAAACATTTCTGTAGTAATAAAAATTTTATCATGATAAGTGCTATTAGTGGTTTTTTTAATATTTTAATTAGGAAGTAAAGAATAAATTCTTATAAAATTTTTTTTAATAATAATAATTTGACCATGTATAAACTAATTTCTCTTCATAAAAATGTTTTCTTAACAGAATTTCTTGAATTACACACAACTATATATGATACTTACAATTTTTATGAATTAACAATCACATTTGTTTTATAAAATTTAATTGAAATCACAATAAATATAAGAAAGCATTAACTTACAGATTCATTTCTTTTCACAGATTCAATACAAATTAGACAAACACAGGCACCAGAATTCAAAGCATCTAATAAAAATTGATGTGTTCTTTGTAAATCATCATTTTCTGGATTATCTATTAAAAAACAAATAAGAATCATTAGGATTTAAAAAAATAAGGAAGGTAAATTATTACAGTCCTTACAAGTATTTAGCAAAAACTTTTTGTAAATTTATGAAAAAGTTTCAAAAAGAGTGAAAATGTTTCAAAATTTAGTGAAAAGATTTCATAATTAGGGCAAATACAAAATGTTTATTAGAAGGTTAAATATGTATATATATGGATTAATTTAAATATTCTGTATCTATGTCAAATTTCATTATTTGCTAATTCTGACCAAATTTTTGAGAATGAAGGAAACCATTCTCAAAAAAAAATTTTTACTTAAATTTTCATTTAACTCAATCCAATTGAGGAGACTTTCTCTCTGATCAAAAATAGAATGTATTCAATTAGGCCAAGACCTAGAAATTTGGAAGATCAATTCAAATCAAGTCAACTAAAACAGTTTTGAATGAAGGATAAACTATGATAATTTTTATATTGATATACTGCAAGATATTATGTTCAAAATGCCTATAATTGCATTCCTTTAAATTAGCCACATTTCAGTGAATTATAAAATAATTTTTTATATACATAAAAGATGCATTTAAAAAGGAGAAAAAAAGATTCTTTTGCAGCCAAGCCTACTTTGCATGTGAGTATGCAATATTGGATGTGGAGCAACAATAAACCATCTGTGGTCTAATTAAAGGAACAGAAAATGTATTATAGTTGTTTATGTAAGAAATGAGATCATTTTTGTATATATTAAAATTTTTTGATATAAATAAAAAATTTATAAAAAGTACTATTAAAAATTGTATAAATGAAGCAAGAACAAGTTAATAAATATGAAATATTAATAAAAATGACATAACTTCATTCAACAGAAGTTACATAATTTATGGTTTGCATGGGGCAGATTCCCATGCAAACCACAGTGGTAGAGATTGTGGAGAATGCCACGATGCCAAGCTCAATTATAAACCTTGTCAATATCAAAGATGGAAACCAGATGTTCATGTCTCAAGAAGGCTTAGTGAATAAATATCTCAAGATGAACAAAATTATCTATAGCAGGAATGTCAAACTGGTGGCCCTCGATGTGATTTTTTGTGCCCCCCAACACTCTTAACTAAAATGAAAATGAGAACAATATGTTTTTGAGATAATAGGAAGTAACTGTCGCTTTGTAGCTATGTCATATACTATGATACACTAGTTTGATTTTAATGAAATGTAATTACATAAGTTTTTTTTAATTGGCCTAATTGGATATATATGTATAGATGACAATGATCTTTCAGATTGGTGACACAAACTAAGTGCTTTCCTGCAAGGACTGCATCGTTTGTGCAAAATTTTTTACCAAAAAAACAAACAGCCATAAATGAGAACTTGTATTTTTTTTGGGTAGACAAGTACAATAATGAAGTTCCAAACAATCCTTTGAAGGACAAGAATAAAGGATGCAGTTAAGAAATCTTACCTCCACATGTTAAATTTAAGGATCAACTAATGCTCATAAAAATAAACTTTATTAAGTTGAGAATCAGTGAGGCTTTGAAAAGTTTGCTGTGCAAAATTTCAAAAAAATCGGTGACCCGAATGTCTGAACCTCCCCTTGTAAGACGTTTAGCTGCCAATTCCAATAGCTCATCTTCATTTTTTTTCTTTAACTTCTTGCCTTTACTCGAAGGCGTGAAGTATGTGGATGGCGGTTGAGTATCTTTAGTAGTTGTAGATTCCTGATAAAGATAATGTACCTAATTAGAATATTTTTTATTTCAGTTACCACAAACAATCAAGGAATGGGAATAAATTGCTAAAGATTTTGAGACACGGTGGAATGCTCCTCACGTACTTGGGTCTATAGATGGAAAGCACGTGGAAATAAGGAAACCTCCTCATTTAGGGTCATATTACTTTAACTAAAAAAACATGTAGCATTGTGTTGATGGCGGTTGTAAATGCCAACTATGAGTTTATTATGGTTGATGTTGGCACTAATGGTCATGTATCAGATGGAGGTGTACTGGAGAATTCAACATTTTGAAAAAAATTAAAAAATAACACATTAAATATTCCACAACCTGCAAATTTGACTGGAACCACCCGAAAACTTCCATTTTTTTTATAGGCGACGACACTTTTCCAATGAGGCAAAATTTGCTTAAACCGTATAGTCAAACTGGATTAACAAAAAAAATACATATATATAAAACTATCGTTTGTCGCGTGTTAGAAGGATAATTGAAAGTGTTTTCGGCATTTTAGCGACTCGTTTTGGAGTATTTCAAAGAGCATTTCAATTTGATCCCATTAAAACACGGAAAGTTGTTTTGACTTGTTGTTATTTACATAATTTTTTGAGAAAATCCGGTTCCTATTTATCTTCAATTTTTATGGCTCATGAAGATATTGATTCTGGAATAATACACTCACCATCTCAGGAAGTATTTGAGCTGATACCATTAGAAGGTATTAATCAAAGAAATTCACTAAATATTGCGAAACAAGCAAGGGATGAATACTGTGAATATTTTAATATTGAGGATGCAGTTTACTGGCAGGATAAAATGATTTCATAAAACAAAATTTTGTAATGTTAATAAATAAAACAATAAAAAACTTACTTGTGTCTCATTAGTTTCATCCATGGTATCTATCTCTCTGGAATTTTCTTCACTAACCATAGACTGTGACTTGTACATAGTAGATTGTGAATCTGCCGCACATTCATGGTGTTGTAAAAAAACATTTCTTTGTAATACCATAAGCTTGATTCAAATATATCGCCTGCAGCAGATCCTGATTTCATGGACTGGAGGTGTTTTTTAAGTTCCTTCTGGTAATTCGTTCTTAAAGAGTTAAATTTTTTTTCAAATCATCTTTGGTTGCGTTGGGAAACATTTCCTTATATTTCACTAATAATGTTTCATATGCAGTGTTTTTTTTATCCCAGTCATGATATTCTTTGCTTTTAACATTTCATAGAGCTGGCAACTCTCTGTATAGGTGGATACAATCAACAATAAATTCTTTCTTTTTTCATTTTCTGCTTCTCTGCCATTTTTTTATGCAAACATCTTTGTTCTTCAAATGCTAAACGTGACTAAACAATATTGTGCAATATTAACCCTATACGGTTCAATGAAAAAATATGGTGCAATAAAATTTAAACTCGCACAATCATTGAGGAAAAGCCTCAATGATTGTGCAAACTTCAATACTAAGCCTAGACAGTCAATAATATTGCACAATTCGTAATATTGACTGTCTAGGGGCCACCTTTATTAAAAATGTGCTTATATTTTGAATTGTGCATTTCAAATATATATATTAAGATTCTTTTCACTTCATTTTTCATTCTTCAAAGGGTTAAATTCTGAGTTTGTCCTTTGTCTTTTATATTAGAGGTGAAGGGTCCTTATAATAACTTAATCTAACCAGATCATTATTTTTGATTAATTTCAGTACAATATTCCCTGATTTATGAAAATAATTGGGACCAAAATTTTTTTATGTAAACTGAATTTTTTATAAATTAGAAAAAAGTTTTTTTAACAAAAATTCTGAATTAAAAACTTTTGGACTAGATCAGGGGTGTCAAACTGGTGGCCCTCAATGTGATTTTTAGTAGCCTTCAATGCTCTTAACTAAAAAGAAATGAGAACAATATGTTATGAGATAACAGGAAGTAACTGTCGCTTTGTATCTATGTCATATACCATGATATACTAGTTTGATTTTAATGAAATGTAATTGCACATGTTACTTTGTTTTGATTGGCCTTGTCGGACGTATACTTATCTATGAAACTGATTTTTCAGATCGGTGACACAAACTAAATGCTGTCCTGCAAGGACTACATCATTTTGTACAAAATTTCTTACCAAAAAAACAAAAGTCATAAATGAGAATCTATATTTTTTATTTTTATTTTGGATGGACAAATACAATGATCAAGTTCCAAACAGTTTCTCTTTGAAAGATGTGTATAAAGAATGTGCTAATGGGCTTGTTAAATATTTATTTACTTAAAAACCTTATTTAAAAAATGTTTCTAATTATAGATATTTGATTTTTTTAAATTTAATGGTAAGCTTTTGTTTTTATGGATATTTTGAATTTTTAAAATTTTAATGGAAAGCTTTTGTTTCTATACAGAAAATGTGACTTTTAATGCTTAATAGAAAATTAAAGATTGATATTGAAGAATTAAATTAAAAAAACATGTATAATTAAAAGCAATTATGTAGTAATTATATATTTTTGGGTAATATATTCATTTAATTACACAATGTTTTTAATTATCCTATCTATATTTCTGAATCCTTATTCTAAAATGTAATTTGAAAAAAATTTAAATGCAATGTGGCTCACAGAATTCTTACTGGCTTATACAATGGCCCTTGAATTAAAATGAATTTGACACGCCTAATCTATAGTGGTCATAAGTGAATGGAATCTGCTCTGATATGATAAAAGGTAGCTATTGTCTCTAGATAGAAAATGAGATGACAATTCACCATTCTTTTTAGAACTTTGCAAAGGCAACTAGTTAAAGCAATTGTTTGGTAATTGAAAGGATTCTTAAGATCTTTCCCTGGCTTAGGAAATGGGATAACAATAGTTCTAATCCAGGAGGATGAGAATGCATGCTCTGTACAGATTTGATTAAACAAAAACAGCATGTGGGATAGCAAATCAGATAAAAATGTCTTAACATGCTGTAGTGCACAGATTACATTTATACAGATGTTTCACTCCCTATACTAGCCTTGGAAACTTTGGAGAGCATTTGCTCACTAATCAGAAAGCAGCTCACAGAACAGAGATGGTGCTTCAACTAATTTAGCCACTGGATACCACGTGACATCTTGCCAGAATGTATATGTGCCACTAACTTTGAACAATGGCACTCAGTCTAAGTTCAAATTTGAGAACTCATGTTATACATTTCACATGATTTTAATTCAGCAAAATAATAATTTTTAAATTTAAATGAAATTATTTAATAATTTTGAAAATCTGACATTAATATTAGCTGTATAGTATTAATATCAAAGAATGCCAGCTTAGTTGTTTATCAGTATGTATGATACCAATTATTAATGTATGGAGTGAGACTTCAGTATGGTAGACTTGAGTATGGTGCAAGATTTATAAAAAGCATTTGAATGCAGTGAAGACAAGATATTTGAAAGGTATTGCTAGAGTGACTCATATAATGTGTTTTAAATAAAATATGAAAGCAATATGGAATGAAAAGATATGGTAGATGTGTCAAGTGAGTTGAATGGGTGAAGAGTGTGACTGACAAAATAATTGTATGCTGAATACAAAGTCTTTAAATGTGGACAAGAGAGGCCAAAGAAAGAATAGAGAGAACAAGTTGATGAATATTTAAGGATGTTTTTGTTCCACAATATGAATAAGAGGAAAGCTTGTATAAAGAGAACAAAAGTGGAAAATGTTGGTATATTGTAGGAATAGGGATATATTGTACTGTCTGATTGTATAATAAGTTTTTCATGATTATTTCTTTCCTCTATTTCTCTTCCATTTTCTTCTTTGATTACTGCTCATACTCTCACAAGAACATGGAAACCACAGCAGTATTTTTTATTGTTAATATTGTTGTCTTTATGAAGAATATTAAAAATATGAACTTTCTATAAAAATATATATAATTTATATATATAAATTACCTCCATAAGCACCAATAACATTTTTTAGAATACTATCTTTTTCTAGTTCTTCTTCTGATGATGAATCTTCTAATTCTGGCACATTCACAAATCGATGAAGTGATTCTTGAATTTTAGCACAAGCTTCTTCAAATTTTCTATTAAAATTATCATTAGATGATCTTCCTTCATCTTAAAAAAATCAAAGTAAACAATAAATAAATTTACAAATATTCATTTGTTACTATTATACTATGTTAATAAAATATTATATAGTTTTATTATTATATGTACAGCATTCTTAAACTTATTTATGATTTGAATTCCTAGAAACATTATATAAGCCAGATTTAATTACATAAATTATTGCATAATTATTGTGGTAAAATTAAAAACATTATATACTATATGTGTAGTTCATGTACAAGATAAAAGTTATGATATAATTATAATAAATTACATAAAGTGTACTTTTCTTTATAGAGATTCACTAATATAGCACTTCTCAATTATATTCCATGTTTTTATTTTTCAAAATGAAAATTTTTTTATAAAATAATATTTTTTGAATATATATATATATAAAACATCTTGAAAAACTGAAGGTGTGAGATCCAGAATCAAACCAGAATCCTCCAACATGATTAACAAATTCTCTAAAATATAGCCATCTGACCATGATTTTTAGGACTCTTATTATTGTGCACATAATGAATAATAGTGTAAATATATTTTTTGACTTTTATATGCAATAATAAATGAAAAGAAGGCAGTGATTTGTTTTATAGAAAAATTCACTTTACAGTAGTGATCTGGAATGTTACTGCAATAATGAGGTAGGTGTGTATTTAGATCATATAATGATAGTTAATATTACATAAAATAACTTTATTATTAGCAGTTATACTATCAACAGCAATATGTAATAGTAAATCTTTTATTGCTTTATAAGATTAAGCAGTTATTGTTTAAGTTTAACATCTATCAACAGCAATGCTATCTGTCATTATATCAATGGTATTTGGTAAGTCCCAAATACACACTGCATTAGACAGAAAAACCTTTTAATAAAACTTATAAAATATTTTTTGCAATATATAATTGATCTTCATCACCTCCACAGAAGTACTGGGTTTATATAATTATAGAGTTTTATTGTATGAGCATGGAATCAACAGATTAAGCAGTCAAAATGTTTAATTTGTATTACAAATTTTTCTTCCTAATGCTATGCATTTTTGTGACTTTGTATTTGTACAAAATATCTATTAATTGTGTTAAAAGTAGAATTTCCAACATACATTCCAAAATACATTCTATAATAATACTATATTTTAGCAAAACAATGCAATGTAATAGCTATGTAAAAATATATATATGCGCACATAGACACACATAGGTTTCCTATAGGGTGAACAAGGACTCTTCTACAAGAAATGGCCAAATTTAATCATAGATGCTACACATAAAAAACCAAAAATCCATATAAATATGAATCTGGAAATTCCTTTTCAAGATAACATAGAATATAAAAGATAGGTCATATATGCAGCCCTTGCAAAAGAGATTTAAACCTGTATTAACATTTGAGCCTCTCAGAAGCCAAATTGAAATATTTATAAAAAAAAAAAAACAGAGTTAACTAGTTTAACTTCTGAGAAGCTCATTTAATAAATATTACAAGTTTAAACACTTGTCCATTACCATATAATTAATGGGAGAGAGAGATATTATCTTTGTATTAATGTTAACCATTACTATATGAAATGCTTCATTTTTGTTTGTTATTTTATTGGATTATTTTCAGCCATTCACAGATTATCCCAATAGCTTGCTTAGTGTTATCATTAATGTATAGTTCATTTTTTATAGTTGATTGCAAAATTTACTACAGCCATCACGAGAATAATAGATCTATTAACACTGACTGCTAATTTCTTCACACAGCACTAACAGAATTCATCAACACTAATTATTCAATTTTAAAAATTATATCGAATTCACCTTTTCATTATAGTGCAAGTATTATACATCATTAGAATCCTTAGAATATGTAGTTTCATAATATTTTTGTTCAAGCTATTTGATTACACTCAATAAGAGGAGCCAAAAACTTGCCAAAAAGTCTTTATTTTTTTTTATAAAAATTTACTAAAACAACATGTTGATTAAAATTTAGAATGTAATGAAATTGGTAAAACTGATACAGGTTGATAATCAAAAATCCAGCAACCTCGGGATCTGGCCTGAGGTTGCTGGATTTTCAAAAATTCTGGATTTTTGATGTATATATTCAACAGAAAAGGACTATTTGTACAGTGCTTTAAAGAAATAAAATTAAACACTAAATGAAAAGCAAATGAAATGTTAATGTTCAATAGCTACATAAAAGATTGTCACAGAATGTTAATTCAACTAAATAAAATAGTTCTACAGAATTTTAATTTGTTACTGTACCCTCAAAAAAAAAAGTTAAAAGATTTTATATAATGCCAATAAGCAAACAGCCAGAAAAAACACCAAAATGTTAAAAAAATTTCTAATACCAACTGTGTCTAAAATAAGCCAAAAAGAGTATTTGGCATCAAAAAAGCCAATCTGGCAACCCTGGTTGCCAGCATGACCAAATATCTGATTCTGGAGTATACGGCCATCAATATATAAACGGTGCCTCCAGAAAACAATGGCAGGCCAATGCGGTAAATTTAAAAATGCGTTCTGACATTCATGCTGAAAAACTGATGGAACCAGAATACTGATTGCCAGATTTTTGATTATCAATCTGTATATAAAAATTATATCTGATATGTTCTAAGTGTACCATAAAAATTTCATAGCACTATATTAATTTTTGGCTCTGTGACATCTTCAAGCCAATAAATCAAGCAGATAAGTTACATGATAATTACTATGAGGGGAGATCAAAAAGTTCTTACCCATGGACTTCAGTGTTGTGATGAATAATGACACACGTGCTAGGGATCTGAAATTTGGTCTTCCAACTCTTCCTTCTCTACATATCTATTTCCTAGAGCCATATACAGTCGATTCTCGTTATTCACGGATTCCATTCGCATATTTAACTATTTGCGAAAATTTATTTATAACCACAAAATCAATTATTGCGGAGCTTTTGCGCTTATTTGCAGACTCCCACTGAGTGGCAACCCATTCGCATATTTAACTATTTGCGAAAATTTATTTATAACCACAAAATCAATTATTGCAGAGCTTTTGCGCTTATTTGCAGACTCCCACTGAGTGGCGAAAATAATGTTACCAATACAAACTCTTTTCTAATAAAGGAAGTTGTTTATTACCAAATGTAGTCTCTATTATTTTGCTGGAAAAGTCTCATTACCTAACCTTGCTCACTGCAGACTGCAGATAAGTCTGGAGTGATATGAACAGGTAAGCCTGTTGATATCATCTGCAGATCCCACAGAAGAATATAACCTTATGCTTAAATGCAGCCTCAAATTTAGGTGCCTCCTGTGCATTTACTCCTTACGCCAAGATTTTAGAACAGCGATACCCAAACTATGTTCAGAACACCAGTGTTCCATGGAAGATCTATAAGTATTCCATAAAAAAATAAGAAAATTAATATAAGCCTCATATGATTTGATTTTAAATGTTGTGCCAAGTTGAAATTGGAGTGTGCTAGTTTATTTTACTATTTTCATATGTTTTATTTTACATAATTACAATTTGATAATAAATGTTTTTGTTTTGTTTTCTTAACTCTTATACTTACTTAATTTACAGGAATACCTCGATTATCGTGATTTTCGAATTATCGCGGTTTATAATTTGATACCAAAATTCCAATTATTGCGATCCAAATTCGAATTATCGCAGTTTCGAGATGTAGCCCACTACGTATGTAACCAGAATTACATTTACCCTCCAAGTAGTTCTCTTAAAGCATTTCGTTTTTATCCGAGGGGGCACAACTTCCGGCAAGCACAGCTCCTATGAGGAGTAGGCAAAACTTTATGGACTAGACTGTACTTCAGGTAAAGGCGGATAGTCACTGATGAGTGGTGAGCAAGTGCTGTTGGATAAAAATGAAGTAATAAAGAGAGTCACCTGGAGAACAAATGTAATTCTGGTTGCTTATATAGTGGGCTATATCTTAAGAGAGTTACCTGGAGAACAAATGTAATTCTGGTTGTTTATATAGTGGGCTATATCTCGAAGCCGTGATAATTCAATTTTAAGCGCAATAATTGAATTTTGGTATCAAATTATAAACCGCGATAAATCGAGAATCACAATAATCGAAACCGCAATAATTGAGGTATTCCTGTACTTAAAAAATATAGATTATATTATAAAATTTATGTCTCTTTTTTTATTAGAAGTAATTGAACAAAATTTACAAAAGCAAGAAAGTGTTAATGATTCTTGGAATGATAGTGATGATAATTCAGTAAAAGTAAGCATGACGTTTAAAATTTTATTTTTAATAAAATGAATTATTCTTATAATGAATAATAATTATCATTGTTAATTAAGATCTTTAAGTTAATAATTAAGATAAAAATAAGCAATATTAAAAAAATTAGAATACAGTGGAATTAATTGTGATTCCTTCAGTTCAAATTAATGATTCCACCAATTATATCACAAGGTTTTTATTTAATATTGACTATTTTAACCAATATAAATAATGTGAATAATGTTTTTATGTTTTAAAGCTATTTTTAATTCTTAATAGATATACCAAAAGTTTTATCAATGAATAATCAATACTATTCAAGATATCATTTAATTACTATACAGAGTACCAGAAAAGTCCTTATGCTTCTCTTTAAAATTGAATTTTTTTAATTTTTATGATTCTCTTTAAAATTGAATTCAATAGCATATGGTCACTTTCAATTTGAAAATTGAAAGTGACCATATGCTATTGATTGAGAATGGTTGAAGCACTTCTAGCAGTGAATTGAAGAACTTAGAAATCCTGTCTTGAAAAGTAAATAAGATAGGAGAACATTTTCAATATAAAGTTGTAGAGCATTCATTAATTAATACAGAAAAACATGGCTTGCATAAAATGTATAAACAAGCAATGAAATATAAGATAAACGAAAAGAAATTTAATTGCCAAAGAGAGTAAAAAATAAGATAAAATAGGTTGTAAGGTTCATCAGGTTTGATTCCCATGAATTTCTTCCTTTGGCTTGTTTAAAAATACAGGTTTATGCAACTCAGCCAATAAACATGCAAGACTTATGAAATTGTATCATCACAGCTTGCACAGATGTCTTTTACATGTTACTTCATGTGCAAGAAAACTATTTTCTCATGTTCAAATGTGTATTGCAATTAATGGTGGACATTTTGAACAGTATCTGTAGTAGACTTCTTGCATATTTCTCATCTTTTTCCTTTCAAATAATGGATGAGATATCTCTATAATTATTGCTTTTGTTCACTTCATTTTTTATTGCCTGTTTGTGTATTGTGCAAACTGCATATATTTCTGTACTAGTTAAAGAATGTTCTGCAGCTTTGTAATTGAAAATTTTCTCCTATTTGCCTACTTTTCAAGATAAGATTTCTAAGTTCTTCAATTTGCCACTAGAGATATTGTCACCATTTTCAGTGAATAGTGCATGGTCACTTTCTATATATAGCTCTTGCTTTTGAAATACCAGAACACTTCAATTGAAAATTAAAGAGATGTAAAAGAACTTTTCCAGAAACCATGTATAAATTCTCCATAGTTTAATTTCTTTTCAAAAAGCAAACAAAAAAAATCTTGAAACATTTTAATAGCCATAGTTTCTAAGAAGAATATATTTAAAGATAGGCAAGAATATAACATATAGTATATTTCAAATATGGCTATGAGCATCTGATGATAAATTTATATAATACCTGATGATACAAATACTTGTTTGTCCTAATATTTAACCTTAGCTGAATATGAGATATCCTTATCATGAATTAAATGTAATAAAATTGCCTACTATGTTGCTGAATTTTAAACTATTCAATTTGTTCTTTTAAGTAGCCTACTATTAGGAAGCATCTAGTGCACAGTATTCAAAACAGTGGAAGATTTAATAGTAACAGAGCATCCACAGTTATAATGTGAGGAAGTTAACTTGGACCAGCTTATAACTGTGTATTATTTGTGGTTTTAAAAGTGAATTTTGATATATATTTTAGTTATTGTTATAAAACAATATCATTTTGAAGTTTTTTGTACTTTGAAACAAAATGTACTTTATAACTAAATTATTTTATAAAAATATTTTTTAAAAGAGTTTTCAGAGAAAAGTACAAATAGTTTTCTATCTGAAAATTTTACAATAAAAATTCAGTTTAAATCATATTAAATTAAAATAAAAAATTATTTAATTTTGATTATTTTAGATAATAGTTTGCTTCCACACAAAAAGCATAAAAAACATAAACATAAAAAGCATAAAAAGAAAAAAGGTTCTGAACAAGATGCTGAAGATGGATCTGGAAGTCCAACAGCAAGTGAGGGAGGTAAACCACCATTGAAACTAAAAATTAAGATTGGTGGTCAGACTTTTGGTGAAAAAAGGTAGGAAAGGAAAGATTATTTTAGAATTTTTTTTTGCTTATTTTGGAAAATAGTGTGCTGTTTATAGTGTGTGAATTACATTGTTTTAATTATGTTGATTTTCATTCATCAAATTTCTCATTTTAATTAATTTAATATTTAATATAATAAATATTCTTATATTTAATTAATATTGAAATACTAGTACATAATGATGAGTTAAGAATTAATACATCATTATGTTTGCTATATCACAAATATTTCAATTTTCATGATTAAAATATTTGTTATATAGAAAATAACAATAAACAATTTTGTCATACAAATTTCAATTATCAGTTTTATGATTATTTATTTTTAATAGAAGAATATTTAGTTAAATAAGTTTTTTATAAAATTTGTCATGTATTTAAAATTAAAAAAATTATTGCTTACTGAAAAACTTTCAGTTCTGAATAAATTTTAAACTTTATTGAATATGGCTTGGTAACTTTATTGCTTCTCGTAGTTGTAGTTTACAGAATTGCATCAGTCTGTGAACCAACAAATGCTAGTTCATAGTAGTTACCAGGAAAGAAAAAATACATTTTCAAAAGCATAACATTATTATGCAATAATACCACATTTGATAACCTATATTCCAATCAAAGACCATATAATAATATATATATAATAATAATAATAATAATGATAGTGTCTAAGGACAGATACCATACACTGAATGGCATCTATCCTGTAGACCAGGGATGGGCAAAAGGCGGCCCGTGGGCCGGATCTGGCCCACGAAGGCATCTTATATGGTCCGCCACATAAAGTAGAATACACTACAGTTTTAAGGCCCAAATTTTTTAAATTCTACTCAAAAAGAAAAAATAAAATAAAGGATACTCAGTAGTGTAAAATAATGGACACTCTCACTAGTGTACACATATACTACAGTTACTCAAAATTTTGATGATATAATTAAACATGAACATAGTAAATTTCACCATTCACATTAAGTCGTAAATTTATTTTTACAAAATTAATTACATAGGCGACCTAATATTTTATAACATTCTGATGTAATAGGTTATCAGAAATCAATCAGGTTCATAAAATACTTCTGTTTTTAAAGAAAATTGTCTGAATTTCTTAATTCGTAGGACGAATTATAGAATTTATTAATTCATAGGATGAATTATAGAAACATTAGAGACTAAATCATTAGCGAATTAGTCTCTAATGTTTCTAATGAAAAAAATAGTTTCTACGGATGCTTTTGAACTCTTTGCATACAAACAAAAACTAAGAAAGTAACACAAGAAAAGTATATTTTTAAAAATAATATTGATACATGAATATATTCTTTGTGTAAGTATCACAAAAGTGGTACGCACGATAGCAAGATTGACAACAAATGTGTGCAGATAAATTGGTGCAACCATTATTCTTGTCCCATATGATGATGATAGGAATATATTTGTGCAAGAATCAATCTTGCTTGAACGTGAATAGTCATTTTATGTCAAAGTAATTTTATTAATTATTAATAGATTAGCTAATGTTATTATCAGTAATTTCATTACATAATTACAAAATGGCGCTGTAAGGTTATATTCGCCCTTAGGTACATTTCAATTTTTATTTGGCCTGCTTCATCCTGAAGATGTTTATCTGGCCCTCAGCAGAAAATAATTGCCCACCCCTGCTGTAGACACTATCATTCACATAGATATATTTTATTTTTTAAGGCAAGTTGCCCATTTTACATCAGTCCTTAGTGCACAGGAAAAAATTATATTGATCCACAATATTTGCTAGTTTTAAAAGTACTGATTTTAAATAACAACAAATAAAGCAACTTCAATAAGTATAGCATATAAGAAAAATCTATTCAATAAAAATTTTGCCCAAAGATGACAAAATAAATAAACCTGCATAATACGTTTTTACAGACTGACAAATATTTTTTTCTTCAGAACATAAAGACAAAATACTACCTAAACTTATTGAAATAATTAAAAATCTTATACAAAGATAGTAAAATATATATATTAAGTACATAGATGGAAAATTCTCTAAATCTGTCATGAATATTTGAAGTCTAGTCACTGTGGTCCGCCAACAATAACCAATCGGAATGCTTTCTTAACAGCCAATCGTATTTTCTTTCTTTGGCGGGTAGTTCATGATGTTTAATCGCCATCTCTGCTGATAAAGATTTTATCGAAGAATTAATAAATGAAGTTTGGCAGTATCCTTGGATATATGACATACGTCGCCACGATGATTTTCTGATTGTAGTAAAATTTATCAGACAATGATTCGTTGTATTATCAAAATATAACACATAGATCCTTTACTGAACAAAAACGGAAAAAAAAAAAAAATCAGATTTAATAAGAATTTATTTCAAATTTAATATTTTTAAATACGTGAACGTTTGAAAGAAAAATTGCGATTTCAAAAAGCAGCTTCTACTGTATTTTAAAAAAGCACATTATTAAAAAGTTCCGAACCTACAACAAACATATTCAGTACATTATTACACAATTCTGTTGAAACCATTTTTAAAATAAAAATAAAGATAAAAAAATTACTTGATTTGAACAGTTGTGGTTTATTTAAATTAATTTTTAAAGTAATCCGGACAGCATATGGTACATGAAATCGTGGCTAGCTACAGTTGTTTACTAGATGTAATGACAGATACATCATCTTGGGGACCGATTCTTCGATCCCCTTACCAGTAAAAACGGAACCAAGAAGAAATCCCATTGTTTCCTATGGGAGCTTAAGACTTGATCCTGTAAAACTGTAATCTTAAGCTAACAACTGTAAACTCATCGAACTTTAAGCGTTTGGTGTGAATTGGATTATTAAGGCTGAGATGTACTGTATATTTGACAAAAGGAAACAAATTCGTCTTAACGAACCATAGTGTGAATACGTGGGACCTCAAATTCTTTCGAGTACTAACGGAGAATTTATTAAGCGAGTTTGTCATAAACGAATAATTTAACATTATTTGAATATACTCCAGGCCGGCGATGGGAAAGATAGTTCTTACTATCGAAAATTTATCCTAAGCGATTTTGTCTTAATGAGGTTTGACTGTATAATATTATATAAATTAATTTTAGTTAGATGTACCATCTTGCTAGAAAATTTTAATAAATTGATAATTTCTTTAGATAAGTATAGCAAACAATTGTTTAAAAATATATCACAATAATTTATAACTATTGATTTTAAGATAAAGTACTAATCTAATTTTATTATTTATTAGATTAATCATATGTTTATTTCTGAAATATTACAAATATTATCTGTAACCTGATCATTGTAAAATATAATATATATTATACCCAAATGTGAAAAAATTAAACATTCATATTAAATAATTTTTTATAAAATTTGGAAAATTAAAAGTTTTCATAAATTGCTAGATCCTCTTTTATGTATGCACAACAAATTGCAATGTCCAAAAAGAAACAGAGAAAGAAGTTTGATATATAATTAGTAATTTAATCATTTATAAAAATACTTCATCTTTTATGATATGACAATCTAATTTAACTTTATTTTGTAATATGTATTGCAAAGTCGCGGATTAGAACGAATGGAATAAAATTAATTCTAACTAACAAGGGGAGGACACAGCTGACCCCCCACCGATTTTGATCCGCCTAAGTATGGTGAAAATACATGAAAAATGAGTGAATACGTGTCCGAGCTTTTCATTGAATAGGGCCTTCTAATAGTATTTTTTAACACTTGAAAATTCGAACTTTTGATAATTCAGCTTAAAAACGATAGATAGAGAACCGATCAGCTGTAGCGCAGATGGCGTAGTCGATAAATACGTGGCTCGTAATCTG
>AYEL01082008.1:0-16289 GCA_000484575.1 Olivierus martensii | reverse complement strand
AGTACTCGAGTGACGAACACCGCCGCACTCGCTCATTTACATGTTTATACATAACAAGTTCAAAGTTATTAGTTTACAGAGTATTTCACTCATGTCATTATCTTTACTATTTATTTATATATTGAACAAAAATACTGATAAGGATCATTCTTATTTTCACATATCAGTTCAGTGGTAAATATTATGTAGATAAGACATCATTAACCGGGATAGCTCTTCCGGGTACGGGTGCCGATCCCGTATCACGTGATTGCCAACGACGGAGGCGGAGAACGTGGGAAGTAAGTTAACTTTTAAACTAAAATATAATACGTTAGCATATAGGAAAATAACGATAAATAAATAATAGAATGCATAATAAAATAAAAATAGGACAGGTCCAAGTTAACTTCCTCACAGTATAAATAAACTTTTAAATTTCTAATTATATTTTTACAGAAAAACTTTTGACAAAATTCTTCCGTCTTAGATACTTTAATATATTAGTTCATCTGATTTTGAATTATTTTGTAAGCTATTTATTAAATTTTAAATAATTTTAAAATGTTCCTGTATGCAACTATCTTCTTATTTTAAATAAATTAAAATTTTGAAATGGTTTCATAAAAAACAGATTTGAAATCACTTAAAAAATAACTATATAATTGCAAAATAAACATCAAAATGTAAAATAATAAACATTTCTTAAAGAAATTATTATTATGCTAAAAATGAAAAATATTGTAAACAAGTCAGATTCTGATATTATCACAATGTATAATAACTATATTTCAATCTTTCTCTGTAAGACAAAAATCAAATTAGTTTATCACTGATTGTAAAGACAATTGAATTTTTGAATCTCTGTTATAATTTGCATATTATACATCTGATTAAAAATTTATATATTTTGAAATACAGAAATCCCTTGATTAGTGCAGGTTTGAATAATGCAGTTTTGATTAGTGCACTAAAAAAATTGAGACCATCCCTTGATATATACAGTGCAAATTTAATTAGTACGCTTCAACAAGCGCGATTTATTTATTTATTTATTTATTTTTTTTTTTTTAACCCTCTGAAGCATTGGCAACTGAATCTCAGGGATTGCAATCTATATGTTTAGAGCATTGCAATAAATTTATTTTAGTTATTTATTTATTTATTTTTTAATTCTGTTAATATTGTGACTTTTGCCATCTAATTGCTATATTTTAAATTTGTTCATAATTTTATTTATTAATAAATTTAGCATGAATGGCAACTACCTAATAATAGCCATTACAATATTATATAGCCAGCCCTGCCTTCAATTCCTCTCCAGTACTCAATGTCTACAAACATGCAATTATTTTTTAAAAAATAATTTTTTTTTTGTGAAAAATAAATTTTAGTTTTTAATATAAATTTTAAAATACCTTACATATTCTCCAATGATTTAAAGTATATGTAATGCAATATAGATACGTTTTGAGAGAGGGGAAAAAATACATGTTTATAATTTTTATATTTTTTGGGATTCATTGTGATTATTCCTATTGGTTTTTTAGTTTGATTAGTGCAGTTTTGATGTATGCAGTGTATTGCAATGATTTATTAACTGCACTAATCAAGGAATTCCTGTAAGCAATTAAGCATAGTAGCAGATATCTAGTATTTATATATAAATACTAGATATCTGCTTAATTGCTTATTTCAAGCTTGTTGAAACAAATAAATTACTTTTTCAAGAAAGTGACAAAATAGAGCTATGGATTATCAGTAGATTATAGTTATACTGTAATTAATGCAGTTAATAAATGATTTGATAAAATATGTTCTTGTTTAATATATTATTATTTAATTTAACAATCTATAATAAACTTTATTATTAAAATTTTATTTAGCTGAAAAAAATATTGAAGATGAAACTTTTTCCATTTCACAATTAAATGAAGATGAGAAAAAAGGTATTTTGTATTTTATTCATTTGTAAATTTATTCTATATGATTATTATATTATTGTTATATAAAATGATCACTTAATATATAGAAATATATTCTATATATTTTTTCCTATTAATATATATTTTGTTGAGTATGTGGATCGAAGATTTGCACATAGGAATCAAATACGGAACTGAACGAACAAGAACACATTTATTGGAACACTTACTAAAATACAAGAACTAATATAATAGACGGTTACAACCAGACGACTCGACCATACATCACACACAGCTCGACTGTGCATTCCAGAGGGGACAACCCGACCATGTGTGGGAGTTGGGATTACTTATAAAAACAAACAAGTTGGAGGGAGAACTGTATCTAACAGCTGCAGGTGGACGGTGACAAAATCGGTGATGTTAATCCAACACCCCCTCGAGTCAATGGTTGTCGAATATTTAATCTTTGGGAGAACATTCCAACCCGCTTGATTTTTGGTGGAAATATGCGATACTTCCAGCTATCCATTTTCCAGCTGTTTCTATGTGTTATATGACTGCCAAATAATATTGTTGATTTTGGGGTGATTTACCAAAATCCAGGTGTCGTTTTTGATAATCGACTTGATCTCGTCCTCGATGGCCTTATACAAATCGTTGTCGTCGGGGCCAGATAAAGCGTCTTTCATAGGGATCTCAGAAAGGAATGTATATTCTTCCTCAGCGATAGCAGAGTTTTCGATGGCTGGTTGGTAAACTTTGTGTGGTCTTCCTCTGGAACCTGTTCTTATAAATGTTGGTCTACCTCTCCCTCTGCCGGAAATGGCAGGGTTACTGATTCCATCTTCGCTTGCTTCGGTGTCTTCGATGTAGGCGTCATGTTGAACGCTTCCGCTTCCCAGTGTCGGAATTAACTGAATATCTGCATAACTTTGTGAATCGAGAGATTCTCCTGTAATGTCATCTTTATCAGGCTGTTCTATTGGAGTAAAGTCATAATAGTCATCATGTGACTTATTTCCTTCAATAAATCTAACATCTCGACTTATAATAACCTTCTTGTCGTCGTTTGACCAGATTCGGTAGCCCTTGTTGGTGTCTGCGTACCCCCAAAAAGATACCTCTTTTACCGCAGGGATCGAATTTCCCTCTTCCAGGTTCTCTGTCAAGATAGAAAACTGGACTTTCGAACACCTTGAAATTACCTACGTTAGGCACTCTCCCCGTCCATATCTCGTACGGCGTTCGTCTGTTTAGGCTTTTTGATGAAAGACGGTTGCGTATATAATTCGCCATGTTATCTGCCTCCGCCCAGAACGAAGCAGGTAGTTCGGACTCCATCATGAGGTGGTGTCTATAAGAGTTCTATTCCGCCTCTCAGCTACTCTGTTTTGTTCTGGATTATAGGGGATTGTCAGTCTCCTTGTGATTCCACGTTTCTTTAGATAGTTAGTAAACTCTTGACTTATATATTCTTTCCCGTTGTCAGACTGAAGGCACTTCACATTTGTACCTTTTTGACTCTCTACGAATGCGATAAACTCTTTAGTTACCTTAAACACATCCGCCTTGGATTGCAAGAAACGTATCTCGCACCATCTTGACTTGTCTATAAATTCGATGAAATATTTGGCACTTCCGATTGATTCGACCCTCATAGGTCCGCACACGTCTGTGTGAATCAGGTCAAGGATATTCGTTTCTCTGAATGATCTTTTAGGAAATGGGTTTCATGTCATTTTTCCTTCCAAGCAGACATGACAGTTCAGTTCATCCGCAGAATCCTCGAATTGGATTCCCTTAAGGGTTCCTTTACACTGTGCAGTCAATATATCCTTAGCATTTGCATGACCAAGACGTCAGTGCCACAACTCGAGTGTAGCAGTGCTAGTTTTCGGCTTGTGTACCGCAGTACGGGCGTCTTGCTTGCATTTGTTTGCGTAATACAAATCTCCGATGCGCTCAGCGTACAGTTTGACGTCACCTTTCGAATCCAAGACCAAAGCATCGGTCTTTCTAAAATGGACCTCGTATCCACAGTCGGTGATTTTTCTCACCGATAGGAGATTTGTCTGAAGGTCAGGGACGTGCAGTATATCATTAAGCACGATGTTTTTCCGCACTGCCAATACATCAGCCCCAAACTTTACTGTCCCTTGCCAGTCACTTCGGTCGAAGCGTTGTTGGTGAGATTTAGAACACATCTTTCCGAGCTAAGGATTTTCTGAAAATCTTGCAAATCATTACATAAATGCGAAGTTGCGCCGCTGTCAAGGCACCACCTTCAGCGAGAGTAGTTCGAATGAGTCTTTGGAACATTAAGCGTATTCAGACAGACGTCTTCTGCGTATTTAGTGGTTTGCCTCTTATTCCCGCTCCTGCATTCCGATGCCTTATGACCCTGTTTTTTGCACTTAAAACAGTGAATTCTGAAATGTTTCCTCTTTCTGGACAATCCGGAGTCCTCGTGTTTGGTGCTCTCCAGTCTTTCCTTTTGATTAAATCGCCCAACATTTTTCTTTGCCAACAAAGTGTCTGAAGATACGTCGTTCGTATCATTCTTCCGTGCATCGCTCTCTTCTACGATTTTTATACGAAGAGCTTCGGGCGTCAGTAACTCGTCTCGCGACTCAATAGCGCAAATCTGAAGTTTTCGAAGTTTGCGGGCAGACTGTAAAGTAGCATTATAGTTAACAAGCCTGGATTAATGTCTTCGAAGTTTGCGGGCAGACTGTAAAGTAGCATTATAGTTAACAAGTCTGGATTAATGTCTCCGTTCATATCGGCTAATTTATCAACTGTATCGAAGATGTTACACAGATGCTTGTGCACGTCGCTGCCCTCCGCCATCCTATGCAACAATAGCCTCTTCAGCAATGTTGCCTTTCTCGCCAGTCCCAATGACTGATAAATCGCTTGTAGTTTTAACCACATAGCACGAGAGGATTCACAATTCTTTATCTGTTTCAGCTCGCTCGGGCCGATCGACAGGATGATATCCGACATTGCCTTGTTTTCGTTTTTAGTCCAGTCTGATATGGCAGCTGTGTTGGTCCCCATTGACTCGGGTTTTGCAATCGTTCCATTCGTGTATCCCCACAGATCGTTCTTGATCAAAATCGCCTTCATCTGAAGCTTCCAAGTGTCGTAGTTGCTCTTGTTAAGGAGCTCAATCCTTGCGACGCTGGTAGCACTCATTTTTGGTTAGGCTTCGAATGAAGGTTGCTAGACGAAGTGTTCTTCAACTCGTTTCGTATCAGTTACATGCGGCCTGGGCCCATAACCTGTTGAGGATGTTGTGGATCGAAGATTTGCACATAGGAATCAAATACGGAACTGAACGAACAAGAACACATTTATTGGAACACTTACTAAAATACAAGAACTAATATAATAGACGGTTACAACCAGACGACTCGACCGTACATCACACACAGCTCGACTGTGCATTCCAGAGGGGACAACCCGACCATGTGTGGGAGTAGGGGTTACTTATAAAAACAAACAAGTCAGAGGGAGAACTGTATCTAACAGCTGCAGGTGGACGGTGACAAAATCGGTGATGTTAATCCAACATATTTTATATATATTATATATTTTTCTATATAAATATATTCTATATATTTATCTAGAAAAAATAAATGTATGCATTAAACTAAATATATAGGAAAAAATATATGTATGTATACAGCATGTTCTGTTGAAGCAACAACAGAATCGGAGGAGTGATAGTAGACAACAAGAGGAACCAAAATTGCCATGGATCATGCTATCACAAATTACGTTTAGTCAGTGAAAATCACAACAATTTCAATTATTAATATTATTGATATTTAATCAGTGATAAATCCTGAAATGTTAAATCCTGTAATTTTGCTTTACTTCTAATGAGATAGTGTTGTTTATGTAATTTTTAAATTTATAAATTATTGTAAAGGTCAGCTGTGTCCTCCCCTTGTTAGTATAGAAAAGTAGCTCACATAGTAAAAAAGGTTGATCACCACTGCTATAGAGAATATACTATAGATTATTATTATTTAAACATAAGATAATTATATTTTTTACTTTTTATAATCTAATAAGAGTTTATTTTAATTTTGTTATTGCATTTTAATATAATTTTTATAAATGTATACATGAAAGAATTTTTCCTTCTTTAATAATCCTCACTATATCATCAGGAATAAGAAATTTATAAAATTGGAATAGGAAATTCCAGTTTTATTAATAATAATCTAAAAATTAATTTTATTAAAAAATATATTATTCAGATAATGAACTATACCTTATTATTTAAGTAATTTTTAATATATTTTTTCATCCAAAATTTTTTTTTAATTTAATAGTGTAACAAAGCTTGAAATACCTGATGCTTCTAGTGAAGATTCTCAAGGTATTGGTAAGTATTGTAGCAATACAAATTAATTTTAAATCATTTTTATAGTTCATAAGTAAATCGTTGAATAACTTAGTATAGAAAAGTAGCTCGCATAGTTAAAAAGATTGAACACCACTGCTTGTTAAAAATATTCAAAATAAATTATCACAAAGATAACTTTATTAAGTACAGGTAGGCCTTGATTAGTGAGAATTTGAATAATACGATATTTGATTAGTGCGACTTACAAAAATGATACTGTTTTTCAGTTAGTGTGAGCAAATATTCGCGACTTATAAAATTGATACCATTTTTCAGTTAGTGCGAGCAAATATTTGATTAATGCGCGACTTATAAAATTGATACCATTTTTCAGTTAGTGCGAGCAAATATTCAATTAATGCAGGCCTCGATTAGTGCGAGTTCCAATAATGCGATTTCGATTAGTGCGACTTTAAAATGATACCGTTTTTCACTTAGTGCGAGCAAATATTCGATTAATGCAAATTGTAAGCATAGCAGTTAGTGAGAGCAAATATTCAATTAATGCGAGTTGTAAGCATAGACCATCTTACTAACAAAGCTCCGCCTCCTTTTATGATGTCAATTAACAAATTATCTTACTAACAAAGGTCCGTCCCCTTTTATGATGTCAATTAACAAATTAAAGTTACTAACAAAGATCCATCCCCTTTTATGATGTCAATTAACAAATTAATGATAAAACAAAGCTCTGTCCCCTTTTATGATGTCAATTAACAAATTAATGTTACTTTTCAGTTAATTTTATGATGTCAATTAACAAATTACTGTTAATTTTCGGTTAGTAAATATGATGTCAATTAACAAATTATCCGTTAATTTTCGGTTAGTAAAACTGGACGAGGAGCAGTCCAAGAATGGTTAATTTTCGGTTAGTAAAACCGGACGAGGAGCAGTCCAAGAACAGTCGAGTCTTACTAACAAAGCTCCTTTTATGATGTCAATTAGCAAATTACCTTAAATTTTCGATTAGTAAAACCGGACGAGGAGCAGTCCAAGAACAGTCAATTTTCGGTTAGTAAAACCGAACGAGGAGCAGTCCAAGAACGGTCACAAGTTTTTGGTTAGTAAAACCGGACGAGGAGCAGTCCAAGAACAGTCACTTTGCTTTGAAGGGGTGAAACTTTCGGTTAATAAAACCGGACGAGGAGCAGTCCAAGAACGGTCACACTTCGGTTAGTAAAACCGGACGAGGAGCAGTCCAAGAACGGTCACACTATTGCTCCGCCTCCTTTTATGATGTCAATTAACAAATTACCCTTAATTTTCGATTTTATGATGTCAATTAACAAATTACTGTTAATTTTCGGTTAGTAAATATGATGTCAATTAACAAATTATCCGTTAATTTTCGGTTAGTAAAACTGGACGAGGAGCAGTCCAAGAATGGGTTAATTAGTAAAACTGGACGAGGAGCAGTCCAAGAACGGTCACACGATTTTGAAATTATGATGTCAATTAACAAATTACCGTTAATATTCGGTTAGTAAAACCGGACGAGGAGCAGTCCAAGAACAGTCACTTGGCTTTGAAGGAGTGAAACACCAGAAAGATTCAAGAACAGTCACTTGGCTTTGAAGGGGTGAAACACCAGAAAGATGGCAGTCACTTGGCTTTGAAGAGGTGAAACACCAGAAAGATGGGCTTTTTTTTGTCACTTGGCTTTGGTGAAACACCAGAAAGATGGGCTTTTTGCCATTAGCTATTTAACATTAACATCTAAGGAGCAGTCCAAGAACAGTCACTTGGCTTTGAAGGGGTGAAATGCCAGAAAGATGGGCTTTTTGCCATTAGCTATTTAACATTACTATTATTAAGCTTTGTTATCATATATATACAGTATAGTACAGAATTTTCTCTTTTAAAAATGTCAAAATGGATAAAAGGAAGAACACTTTTGATTATGGTATGAGATGCAATTCCTGGTAAGTTATTAATTTAGATGATAACAACAATATAAAATATGAAAATAAATATTTCCTAACAAGTTCAGTGCCATTGACGTGAATAGACGTCATGTGCAAACAACAATTGTGCTGCAACTGTAGGCCATTGCCGTGATAACACATCAAGATTCTGGAACATTTTTAATAAATTAATTTCCACTCATCTATAAATGATTTTTGAAATTTGATTTATGCATATTTTATACTCTTATTATTACTTTCGAATATCGACTGATAAAAATTTTTTGATTGTTTTTTGTTTATTTATTTTTTCCTTTTTATTTGGTGTATTGGAAGTGTTTTAATCAACATAATTTGAGTCTAAATTCTTATAAAATGATTTATTTTATTCGGAAATAGTTTTTAGTTGCCGCATAATTTGAGTCTAAATTCTTATAAAATGATTTATTTTATTCAGAAATAGTTTTTAGTTGCCGTTTTTTTTGTCAAAAAATACTTTTTTGGTGGTCTATAGACATGGGTCATGCCGAAAAAAATCTGCGCCCCTTGCATATATAGACGTCAAGGATGTGGAACTTTTTTATAAATTAATTTTTGCTTATCTATAAATAATATTTAAAATTTAATTTCTTTGTATTTTAATGTGTTATTATTACTATTGAATAGTGATTGATAAGAATTTTTGCTTGTGTTTTATTTATTTATTTTTCCTTCTTATTTGTTATATTGAAGGTATTCTGAACCTACATAAATTCAGTCTAAATTCTTGTAAAATGTTTTATTTTATTCTAAAAATATTTGTTTTTGTTGAACTGTCCTGCTTTTAGTGTCAAGTTGTAAAATCCATATGTGTACTAATTGATTTTACAGCACCAACCCTACTTCCTGTTTCTTCCTCACCCTCTTCCTTCTTTTTTTTATAAATTGGACTATCCCAATATTGTAACTTATTGCTTTCCTAAATTATTTCTTTTCTTAGAGAACTCACTTTGCACTGGTCTTCAGTTTGGTAAGGTCACATTTTTTGCTCCATTTTTTTTATTTGAAACGATCTGATTTCCAAATACATTCCTGATTTCAATTCAATTTTTACAATTTTTTTTATAAAACGTAAATAAATGTTATGTATTTATAATATATTCCTGTTCAAATTTATTAATAGGAATTTCGATGAAACATTTTAAAAAATAATTTGTTAAATAATTGAAACTTAACAACATATCTTCATAGCCTTTCGTTAACCTCAAGTTGACCTTATCAATTTACATCAAGTTAAATAGCTTTGGGGAATTGTCGGTCAACTTTGCAGAACTGAGCTACAAAAATATCCAGTTCGATATTGGAAGTCAAATATAAATTACAGTAAGTCTTCAATGAAAATAAATAATGGATTATAATTTAAAAATTACAAGAGAAAAATTAAAGAAATTAAATAATTCAATTAAAAATGGATATATTATTCCTAAATATTGTATTATTGATTCAAATTTATGGATATTTATAAAAAAAACTAAGAAAATAGAAACACACTAATGTAAACAATATTCCGACATTTTAAATGGGCATGGAACGCAAGCAATTAGATCGCTGGCTAGCAACTGTATTGTTGTTTTCTTCCCGAGAAATTTCTGTGCCGCCTACTAATATAGAACTAACTACTATTGGTTGAATAGGTATATTCTGAACCAATAAAGCAAATCATCATAAAATATCGCTGTAACTGTGTAATATACTTCTCAACAAATTTCTCGGAAAAAATACTATATTTTTATAAAATAAAACAAAAAATAATAACAATATGTAGAAAAACAATATCAGATAGTATATAATTGCTTATAAGTGATAACTTCTATAAATTTATGAATATTTTGTATGCAAATATAACACAATAATCCAGCTAAAATAATTTGCATATGTTAAGTTAGAAAAACAATTTTACATCAAAATATGGACCGATTTTAATCGTTCATAGCTTGTTTTCTTCAGAAGAGGTGTGGTATCTAATAAAAGCAATAATTTCAATGGATGGTTAAACAATCACAAAGGACAAACATATAAACTTTCACCTAATATAGCCATTGAATACTTTGGCGAATAAAGAAATTTTGAAAAAATAATTAAACAGTAAAAGAGAGAGACAGAATCTTCATAAACCACAAAAAATTTCAGAATTTTTTGAAAAAAATAAGCGAGTTATGAATTTTTTTATATTTATGAATAGTAATTAGGCTTAATTATAAAAGATGGCTGGCCCGTTGCTTGCACGTGGAAATTGATTATGGTTGGCACTGAACGTGTTAAACTATTCATCAAATATGAAAATAAATATTTCTTAAAAGTTAGTATTGTGGTTATTTCATCCAGAAAATAAATATTTCTTAAACAGTTAGTATTGTGGTTATTCATCGTGTAATTTCTTAAACAGTTAGTGTTAAGTTTATTGGGGTTATTCATCGTGAACTGGCTAATGGCCAGAATCTCACAAAGCAAGAACCAATTACCATATTTTCGGCTAATGGCTGGAATCTCACAAAGCAAGAACCAATTACCATATTTTACATATCGCACACGAATTTCTGAAGTAACACAAGTCAAAAAAGAACGTTTTGAAAAAATTGCACACGTATTTCTAAAGTGACACAAGTCAAAAACGAACGTTTTGAGAAAATTGGAAAAACTACGAAATCAGCTTAACTAAAAACCATTATATAACTAATAATTTTTTCAAAATTTGTAATCTTTTGAAACCATTTTTTAGGAAAATGGTTTCAAAAGATGATGGAGGATTGCTTCCCAAGTTATAAAATGGTGCCAACATAAAAATGCAAGTTTCTGACTTGTGTCACTTTAGAAATACATGTGCGATATAGTTAATACTTTGAATAGTGCGAGAAATTTGTAGGACCCATTATTTGCACTAATTGAGGCCTACCTGTATCTTATAATAACGCATTTTATTAAGTGATGGATTGATTGCTTTTAAAAAGTAGAATCTTGGCTGGTAATAAAAGAATTTTAAATTAATTTAAACAAATTTATAGATTAGGTTAGTGTGAATTAAATAAAACCATCAAATCACATAGGATATTTTTGATGGTGGTTATTTTTAGAGCCCATCACAGGCTGGCCAACATCCTTGGAGGAATCAACTAGAAAGTTGACAAAGGGATTCAATAGTCTGGTCCTATGAATTTATAGATTTTATGGGTAATAAATTAACAACCATACACAAGAATCATTTTACTATATAATTCATTTATTATAGCATTAGTATATAAGCCTGACTATGACAGGCAGAAATAAGTTTAAAGTGATGCAAATATTTATGGAAGCTCGGTCATTGTATTTTTTTATCAATAAAGGATGCTACTTCTCTCAATTTGTTGATTATTAAGTGACTGAACACCCATAACTGCTTACATCAATTGAGAGCAAACTGTTAACACCACCATTGACAGCCTGGGCTCAGACACCAAATAAGCAAAAATTTTAAGGGTTGAAACATGAATTCAATCTCAGTCCTTTAGGTATAAAGTCATATCATTTCCAGATGATTAATCTGGCCATCAACATAACAAAATCAGCTAAATTAAAATATCCATTGAATTTTAGTCACATATTGGATCCATCATTTTGAATTTGAAAAAAAAACTCATCATATTCATCATCTGTAGTTTTTAAAACCCCTAGATACTGATTTTTATCAAACAAGGACTAACATTAAAATATCTGTCAAATTTAGAGCTGCTGCTCTTTTGATCACTTTTTGAGTATACTTTCTTCCAACCAATATATGAAGAGACTTTTATCCCCTTCATATAAAATATTCAAATTATCAAAAAATAACAATTTTTAAAAGTTTCCATCAGCTAAACATAGAAAATTTAGTTTTCCTTTTTAGTTTAAATAAATTTAGTTTATGAAGTAAATTCAGCAATTGGAAATACCATACTGAAGATTTTTGCAATCAGTAGAATGATCCCTCTTAACATTCCAAATATTAGCTTTCTAGATCCTAGGAAAGTGTGCAAATTCAAGTGGACAGACATATATGTGGTCCATAAATATTTTAAATATTGTATATAAATTTGGAATTCATTGGTGTTTTATGTTCAATTTTAATCTTGATATAATCAGCATATTATGTCACAATGACATCATCATGGCAACATGATGTCATTCATTATTGTCATCATGATATGATACTGAATAATGTTTTGAGATATCAATTATTGTTATGTCACAATGGCATCATACAGGTGTGACTATGATGTCATCTTGAATTTGAACAAAACTCTGAAGGATTTAAATATGTATTTTTGTTGTGATCCAAATATTCCTATCCTCTGGATTGATCTAGATCCAGGGTAACCTGTTATACCTGCTGTGTCACAGGGAGTCATTATACAAATTTAGAGCCTAATAAGTCTAATGGCTAATCCTATTGCAATATTATTGAATAGTGTTAGGAAAATTCTGTTCCATCAATTGTTGTTAAATCTAACAGTGATGTCAAAACAGAATATAGGTATTGGCATCATACTTGGCACAGCTAGAAATATTATTGTGCCAAGCTTTTCGTAATACTGCAGCATATATAAAAAAATCAAATGTGGTATTTAGACACACTAAATACCACCTTTGTTACCACATTTGAATTTTTTCTATATGCTGCAGTATTACGAAAAGCTTGGCGCAATAATATTTCTAGCTGTGCCAAGTATGATGCTGCTACCTATAGTAGTAGAGACCAATGTTAAGAATGATGTCAGAAATATCTGATGGCAGAATGTAGTTTAGCCCATTAAATTAAATATCAAATTATTCTAATAATCAAGAAAAAAGATACTAATCTAATCTATTGATTCTAATATTCTATTGATTGAATCTATTGATTCTAAAAATCAAGAATAGAAGAAATTAATTAATTGTGAATTTTATATTAATTTTTGTCTTTCAAATCATATTTATCAAATTATAATTGCACATTCAAAATGATTAATTGATTTGAAACCAATTGTTAATACTTAAATATCATTTTCATATCAGGATTTCTTAATCTACTGATCTAGCCTATATTTATTTTATGTGAATTAATTTTTTAAAGGAACTCTGTGTATTTTCCAAGATTTATGGTCATTTTGAGATAAATCTTTGCATAATGAATTGTAGATTTACACTTTTAAGATATGTTTGGAAGGATAATCTTTAATTTATAAATCATATCTGTAGCAAAATACCTTATATCTCAGAAAATTCACTTTTTAAAAGTGTTTGAATTTTCAGGCTGACAATGTTGTTCACTTCCAACAGTAACCATCTTGGGTTGTGCACTTGTTGTTGTATCATTTCTTATCACATCTTAATTTGACCAATGGCATTTAGATAAAAATATGAATAATAATCAGTGTTAGCTATTCACTGTCAGTAAACATCTCTAACAAAAATCATGGAGAAACAATCTTTTGTTAAATTGTCATTGTTACATTAACAATGTTGTTTACTGACAGCAATATTAAATGCTGTTGGAAGAACTGGCCCTAACATATGGGAGCTTATATAGAACAGACAGAAAAATAGTAAACTGATAAACAAGCATCATTATATTTTATACAGGATGGAAGAAAAGTCTGTACCCCTCCAAATAACTTGATAACTATCATAGATTTCAAAAATCTGTTAATGCCAACAAATAGGAATTCATGGGTGGACTACCTGATGGTGATCTTCAAATGAACTGATTATGCAAATGAGGGCAGTTGCAAATCCTATCTCATAAACCGTAACAGATAGGGAAAAATTTCCAATTACAAACTTGTTCAGAATTCAATTCTGAACACAGTAAAAAACTTCATCAAAATCGGATGAATAGTTCATTCAAAAATGAAACACTTAAATCTACCTTATGTCAGTTTCTTAAAACATCAAGATCAGTTTGCCCACAAACAGCAATTGATGAGGTCACAACAACTTTCATTCTTGCATAATAACAATAGACAATCTTCAAGACTTCATCATTACTGTTTGTGCAGAGATTTCTACTGACACTCTATAGGCTGTGAGGAACTCCATCCAACATCATGCTCAACTGCATTTGAGTGCTGGTGGAAGACATTTTGAGCACATCCTTGATTAATTTTTGCTTGTTGATTAGATTCTCTGTTTTCAATTTATTTATTTGGGGTGTTATGTTTTGGTGTTGGTTTGTATGTCAGAAAGAAGTGTCAACCCTTTCCGTGTAAAAATGTTTTCATTTCATTTTTGAGTGAACTATTCATCCGACTTTGATGACATTTTTTAAATGTGTTTAAAATTGAATACTGAACAAGTTTGTGATTGGAAATTTTTCCCTATCAGTTACTGTTTATGAGATAGGATTTGCAACTGTCCTTATTTGCATAATCAACTCATTTGAAGGTCACCATCAGGTAACCCACCCAAGACTTTCTATTTGTTGGCATTAACAGATTTTTGAAATCTATGATAAGTTATTTGGAGAATACATCCTTTTCTTCCACCCTATATATATAGATTAATGATTTTTTTTATATTAAAGTATTACTCATTATAATAATAATTTATTATTATTATAGTAGTTGATGAAACAGTTTCTATTGCTGTTTCCACAAATGATGGAAATGCTAAACCAGCAGTAGAAGTGGATGAAGAAGAACGATGGTTAGAAGCTTTAGAATCTGGAAGATTGGAAGAAGTAGATGAAGAATTAAGAAGAATGAAAGATCCTAATTTAATGACTGCTCGCCAAGTAATGCATTTTCAATCAGTTTTATAAAGAATAATAAAAATATTAATTAAAAATTACCAATATAAAATTTAATATTTGATATTTGCAAGATCAGAGCAAAATGATAAAAATCAATATTTTAATATTAATTCTTCATAATACTGAAATACTGATATTTTTTTAAAGAAGGTTGCACTATACAAAAAATAATAAAATTAGTAAACTGTATTTTTAATTTATTTTAAAGGTAAAATTATATGACTGTACATTATTTAAAACTGAAAAATATAATATAATAAATATAATTAATAAATATAATTAAAAAAAATGAAAATATAAACTTAAGTTTTCATTCAAATATAAATATAATAATGCTTAACAAATACATTAATAAAAATTAATAACTACTCAAAAACTAAAAAAATTAATCACTTCTTTTTATTTATGGAGCTTATAAAAATTAAAAAATTTAATAAATCACGAAAAATTGGAAACATTTTTCCAGTGATTGATAAAATAAGTAGAAACAAAATTTTATAATATTGTAACTTATATTTTTCAGAAATATATTTCATTCAAATTATTATATTCTCTATTCAATTTAATATTTAAATAATGAAATACAGTTCTTTGTATTTCTTAAATTTTTTTTGCTTATTTTTTATTGTAGATATTATAAACATACATTTTGTAAATATATTAACTTTTTTCACTATGAATCAATGTGATTAATTCTTTAGACAAAATTTCACATTGCTGGAAAGGATACAAATACACTAACAACAATATCAAAATAGAAAACAAAATTTACTTTATTTTTTTTTAATAACTGATCATTATTAATAGAAATTAGATTGTTTGTTTTTTGTGTAAAATATAAAATAAAAATATAGAAAAATATTGATAATAAAAATTAAAACAATTCAAATTAAAGTTTTATATATAGGTATTTTCCAGTTTACTCAAATACAAGGTGTGATCAAAAAATACGGGGACTTATCCGATAGAGGGCAATGCATCGCAAATGTTTCAGCTGTTTGGTGACTCATCCTGCATGACTCAACTATAAACACGGCAAATTGCGTAATGTTTCGTTGAGGTGTTAAAAATTTATTAGTGATAGTGTGTTGTATCGATTTGCGCTGTTTGCGATTTTTGAATATGGATGCGCTCAAAGCGCAACGGATATGCTTAAAATTTTGCGCTAAACTTGGAAAAACTGGAACTGAAACACTTTCTATGGTGCAACAGGCATTCGGAGACTCTGCCATGTCTCGATCAAAGGTGTTTGAGTGGCATAAGCGTTTTAA